>CAKAOH010019308.1:0-42972 GCA_916701665.1 Sebastiscus tertius
GGGTAAAATATGTTTTTCTGCCGTCCCCATCCACAGCACTGTATTGCTTTGCTCCGGTGTCGGTACTCCTAACTGTTTCTCTAAACTGGGGGCACGCCTACCACCATCTATTGTAGGTAATACACTGATTATGGATAAGTATCTCATACAACCCCACTTCAAAACACCCGAACCATCCCTTTAACATTGTTCCCATTATATGTGTTAAATTCAGAATTAATTTCAGCACTGAAATTCACATTGATTTGAATGACACAGGGTTTGATTTATTATGAAACACGCTGCATTGCTTTACGGTACCTATGCATATTGCTTTGAAGGGAAGGAACTGTTCTTACAGGACATAATTGTGATGCGTTAATTAATGTTCTTACATGCCTTGCCCTTCATAACAACTGGAATGTGACTGTGGATGAGAAATGGGGGCAAGAATCAACAATATCAGCGACAGATAGAAATTAGGTTTACAGAAAATGTGGTCTCTATTTTGAGAAAACTCTTACCACTAATGCCACTTCCATATCAAAGTGGCTATCAATCATCTCATACGTAGTCTCATTTGATTACAGTATCTGGGTTTCCTGCAGTGTTTTAAAGTGGAGGTGTGCCACACTTTTATGGAATACAAAAATGTAACCTGTCTGGAAAATGTCACATGTTTAATGACTGTGGTGGTTATTGTTTTGGCCATTATTTACTCCCTAAATTGATCACAAGACAAGATGCAACAAGGACTGGGTGGCTGTTACGACAAAAGCTATACAATTTCCTGGAACCCTGATGGTCACTTGTCATGCAACCATAATCCAGATGTGCATTTTGTCCATTGATTGGTTCAAAGGTGCAGGTTTGTGCAAAACAAAGCAAATATTTCAACTACTATTCGCTCCTCTCTCCACTGAAACATTGTTCCCCTTTTATTTCCATCTTCATTTCCAGAGAACAATCATCTTCAAATGTGCTTCAAACGAGCAGACAACTCACATTCTGCTCAAACAAAGTTAGCATGCTGCTATCTTATCCTACAGTACAGCTGCCTCTGTAAAAGGGAGCAGGGCACATCTCTAATGTGTTTAACTGGGGATTCAGATTGCAGTGCCACACAGCCTTAACTGACCTCAATCTAAAGTGCACCAGGGAGAGCTTTTAAAGATGAGGCTCTGATTACAACTTCTGTAGTAGCACCAGTGGACACACAGCCTTGACAAACACAGACTGGGCTCGTGGCTCTAATGATATTACAGGATGGAGGTTTCTGGGACATTTCTTTTAACTTCTTTTTTTATTTTCTCATCAATCCAGCTGAAGGGTTAGAGAAGAACTGATGGTGGTTAGACCCTTAAGAGGAGGAATCAAGACCTATAACTCTATAAATCTGTCGCTCGCCTGCAGACGTGATGCTTCCGTCAAACCAAACAGCCAAAAAGAGAAGACACACATATCTTATGAGATAAAGGCCCTGTTCAGACCTGGTATTAACATGCGTCCTGAGTGATCGGATCACAAGTGGACAGCTTTAATACGTCTGTTTACACCTGGCATTAGAATGCGTGTCCACATTCGTATTGAGTGACACTTGTGATCCGATCTCACTTCCCCGCTCTTTATGCAAATAAACACGTCGTAAACACACGGCTAACACAGCAGATGTTGTGACGTAATATTACATGAATGTCAGTAGTAATATCCTACATATTTGTGAATTCGAGTACATTTTATTAACATCAAAATAACAGGTTTTTGTATCGGCGGTCCCCGAGGACCTACGTGCCGCCTGCACCGCTGCTTTTGCCAGGCAACAGCGGGGTACAGAGCTACGGAGAGCCGGGAATGAGAGCAGGTGGCCGGGTGTCAATTACGTGCAAAGCACCAGAACAAAAACACAGACACATCTCCGACAGTATGATTATAATGCACTTTGCGTGCGTAGTCTGATAGTCTGTAGATATGTAGCCTATAGATAAGATATATTTTAATAAAATACAGTTGTACCGACAGAATACAGTCGAGCACAGAGCTCGTTTCCATGCCACGATGCAGACAAGCGCTCGCGTCTGCCTGTCTATTCACCTGAGACCACACCGATCCCAGCGGGACGTCAGTTGAGAAGGCGGTCCTTCAATGTGGCTCAGGACACATTCACGTACACACTTTGTGACCACCTCTGAATGTGGTCTGAGCGATCGGATCTGAATGTGTCTTGGGTGCATTCACACCGGTACTTATAGAGCTGTCCACTCGTGATCCGATCACTCAGGACGCATGTTAATACCAGGTCTGAACAGGGGCCAAATATCAACTCACTGTGAGTATGTGTTCTGGTGGAAAGCTACAGCATGTATGCAAAACGAACCTGTTTTCCCCAAGTGGATACACAGAAGCAGAGAGATGGAGAGCACTTTCAATTTGATTAAGAGGCTTAAAAATCCAAGCTAATTAGAAAGAGTGAAAATATTGAATCTGAAGGTGGCGCTAAGATTCCCAGAGGAGACTAGTATGGAGGTAGAGAGGAGTGAAGGTTGAGGCTGTATAAAGACGGGGAGAAATAATTCCAGTTGTCAGAGAGATACTGCTGTCTGAGAAACTGAACCATTTCTTTGTCCTGAGACCTTAGTGGGTAGCATATCTCTGCATTTAACATCCTGTTACGAAGAGGCACATTTAAATGTAATTCGCTTTCACTGGCAAGCCATTATACAATTCAGTAAGAAAGTGAATTAAAGCTGCAGTCGGTAATTTTGAGCAAATATGATAAAAAAGTTATTTTTATAAAACTGTCACTATATCCTGAAGGTAGTGTATATGCGACAGATTATCTGTGAAGAAAACATGCTCCTCTGTGTCCTCCTGTGCTCTTAAAGGCATTTGTAAGATTTCCCAATGTACTGTTTACAGCTAAACAGTACACTACAAGATGTTTCTGAAAACATTTGAGGTGAGAAATAGGCATTACAGTAACAGAATGATGATTAATTATGCCTAGTTTGACCGTTTGATCAGAGTTTGTGAGTTTCAGGAGCAATGATTGACAGCTGCGGCTCTGACTGGTTGTTTTCCTTCGGGCACGCTGAAATCTTGCAAATGCCGTTAGGAAGACACAGAGGAACATTATTTTTTCACAGATTATCTGTCTCATGCACTACTGTCAGGATATAGTGACGGTTTTAGATTTGCTCAAAGTTACCGACTGCAGCTTTAAGAAATGGTCCCAGTGGAATTGCTCTGATTAAAGCGTATAAAAAATGAGGTGTGGTTGTTTAAACAATACAGAAATCCTATTTGGTGAATGAATGTAAATGTATGCATGTAGCTGTAGTGAACCTTAGGGCCGCAGGAACAGGAAGGTCATCTGAAAACACTGCACTTGTGCAACCCCCTGGGCCGAATACATCACGTTTCACACGCTTCACTGCCCCTGCAAAGAGCTGTAGAACGTAATGGACCTACGCGGGACAGGCCTCCTTCAAGCATTATCTGGCTGAGGATTCAGGACTCAGGGAAATCAGGGAACTCTGATGGAAAGGCACAAAAATAGCCCGCATATGCTTCTGGATGTAGAGGAGGAGGCGATGGGCGGGTGGGGGAGTTGGAGATTACCAGGGTAAAGAGGAGGGGATTTTCCACATACACGGTACCTAACATACTGACAACAAAGATCTTGTTTTAAGGGATGATTCAGGTTTATTACAACTTGAGTTTTAGTTTCAAAGCTTTGTCCTCTGTATAATGATAACATTGTACTCACCAAAGTAGCTGCTTTGATACAGGTTCTTATTTACAGTCTGATAACAGTCAAATTACCTGAGATTACTTAATTGGAGTGAGAATGAGAATTGAACCACCAACCATCCCTTTAATTAATGGATGACCTGCTCTTCCTCCTGAGCAACAGCTGCCCTATTTTGGCTAACATGGGGGTTTGTTTGTGGTTTCAACCCAGTCCTGATTGATATTAATATCCATATCCATACCAGCCCCGAGTAAGACGCCCCCCAATGACATTTCCACACTTCATCTTCAGAGTTGTGACTAAGTTGCAAGGTCAGTCTGAGCTTTCTCTGCTATCGCTATCCCTCCATCCGTCTAGGGGAGTGCTAAAAAACTTCTTACTGTACACAGTTATGCACTGTGATAAAAGATTATGGATGTCCCCAGACAGGCTTTGCCCTCTGTGGCCCTCTAACCAACAGCTGACAACAGTGATTACCCTCTTTGCCTCCCAGCTGCTATTCTGTCGGCGGCGGCATAAACACCAGAGCCCAGTTCAGCGTGGTAGACACTCTCCATTGAGCAAGTCATCGCCTAATGTGGTCATGATAATCCAAACAGCTTAAGGCCTGCATCTATGATCGGGGGGAGAGGAAGAAACGTATCGTGTAAATCACCTTCTTGAGACGGAGAGATTTGTTTGTCTATTTTGGAGCTATAGATACATTTAGAGGCAACGCAGCTAATTTCAAGGTTATATCAGTGACGGTTTCACCTCCACCTGTGTCTGTTCTTCCTCCCATCATACTCCTCCACCTCCCCCCCTGGTCCACCTTCAACGTCTGTCAAAAAGAATTGGAGTGGGCGCCAACACGGAGGTACGGTCCAGCCTTTCCCTCCCCTTTTCTTTCCCCGAAGCTTTATTAACAGTGGCACACCACAATTGGGCACTGATCCCCGGCAAGGCACTGTGTGGTTTTTCAGGGAGCAGGAAACTCATCACGGCCGTAAATTGTGAGCATCAGCAGTCTGCGCCCAGCCCTGCCATTTCGCCCCCGACTCCGAGGCCCCGCAAAGTGCTGATTCAGGACGAAGGCAGAGCGCAGGCAGTGGCGGAGTTCACCACCAGCAGGCTCTCCATCACTTTGACAGCTCAATAAAAACCAGTGTAAACTATTAATTGGATCATTAATTATTGATGCTGTTTTTACTACAATTCAAGGGGCGAGAGCAGAAAAGAGGCAGGGGTGAAACTGTGTGTATGTTTAAACATAGTCGCCATGCTAGGAAGGTGATACAGTGTCACGTTAAAACCACCTGGTGGAGGCTGATCTTAAAACCAGTGGTGGAATGTAACCAAGTACATTTAATCAAGTACAATTTTGACATACTTGTACTTTACTTAAGTATTTAAATTCTCTACCAATTCAAACTTATATTTTACTACATTTCAGAGGGGAGCATTGTACTTTTTACTCCACTACATTAATTTGACAACTGTAGTTACATAATACTTTTTAAATAAAAACATAAATGCGTAGTACACAAAGTATCTCAAATTGACTCCACATTGATGAACTACATCATTAAAATGCTCTTACATGTATTCATTAGTGATAAAAAAAGAGAATAATAGAATATTCTATAATAATGTAACACTGAAAGGAGCCATAGTATATTTTTCTGGTAATACTCCTGTACTTTAACTTAAGTAACAGTTTGAATTCAGGATTCTTACTTGCCGAGTATATTTAGACTAGTTGCATTTCTACTTTTACTAAAGTAAAGGATCTGAGTATTTCTTGCAACTCTGCTTAAAACTTGAACTTATATTCTAAAACAAAAGAAACTTTTACTATAAAGCACAATACACAGAAATGCTATCCATTAAATTAATAAGAATATCTTTCCAGCTTGAGAGCACAAACCCAACAGACTTCTTCAGGTGCAAAAAACAGATCCCAAAGGCCATTAATGAGGATGTAACTTAGGCTGTCACTACACACTGTCCACCTCTGTGCTGTAGTTAGCCAGCCAGCCTCTCTTTTTCTGTCTGTTCGGCACTATTATGAGACGGCATGTCAGGGGAATCAATAAAGGGGAAAACACAGGGAGAGGACCGCCGCGATAAATCAGTCTCCAGCGCTCGCAGGCACGAGCCAGGCCCATTACGGCCGGCACGCCCTCTCTCCTCCAGTCTCCTCCTCCCTCCTTCTCATCCCATCAAGCCCTCCTCCTTCATCAACACCCCCTCCCCCCTCGGGGTGTTGGAGATTTGAGGGCACGACATGCACCCCTCGCTTAGCCTGCCGTTATACACCCATCTCCTGGCCCGGTCGAGCTGAGCGCACAAACCCCAAAATGCTGACGGGCCAAATGTGGCCAAAAGGTGCTTTCTGCCCTCTTTCTCACCTCTCTCCCGTTGTGGCCTCTCATGCAATTACAATGTGTGTTCTTTGCTTAAGCTGGGCATATACTGTACGATTTTAAAAATGTTGTGTGTTGTGTTGTGTCGTCGGCCCCTGAGGGACGTTCTGGATGTTGACAGTTGTCAATAAAGATTAGTTTGAAAGCTCCGAGGTAGGTAAAGTTAGTTTGCTAGCAGAGGTCTGTACGGGTCACAAAGCTAACAAGGCAGAAACGTGCAGCCTTGATCATCTGTGCCATCCTGTCTGCTGAAACGTCTAAAAAGCAAGAGGCGCCGGCGTATATGAACTCGCAGGTGGCTATAGGAAGACGTGGACAGCGTGGCTTGTCCATTTTGCAGAGAGAATTGGCTACGTTTTACTATATCTGTTGTACATTGGTATCTTGATAGCTACGCTCTCATTGTAAGAAAAGCAGAAAAAAAGGCGCTGACGTTGCGGAATCGGCTCGTGGCGCTGCTTCATCTGTGCGAGAGCCTGTGGACGGACATGTCAGAAATTCATCTGACTGTCCGACGGCCAGTCGTGACGAGTTAATCGCTCCTCGTTCCCCCCTGTACACTGCACAGCAAACAACGCCCAATGAAGCTGAAATTCGGTCCGACTCTAAAGTGAGTCGTGCGGCTCAAAATTCGGGCCAGAAACGGGCTAAAATCGTACAGGGTATGCCCAGCTTTAACTGATCTGGTTGTTTTTTTTCTCCCTTGACTCGACTTGTTTTCAAGTCAAAGTCAATTTCATTTGTATAGCCCATTATCACAAATCACAAATTTGCCTGAAGGGGCTTTAAAATCAAAACACCCTCTGTCCTTTGACCCTCGCTCTCTACGGTATACAACCAAAGAGTGCTTGGATTGCATGTTCTAGTTCATGCAGGGAGACTACTTGATTGGGTCATCTTTTTAGACTGTAAAGTGGGTGTTAAATCACTATTGGTGTCTTTTTTGGGAGCTTTAAAAAAAAAAAACACCTGTGCAACCCGGTTCAGCTGAAATACATCTATGCCATTTCCACAGTCATGCTAAATTTGTTCCATTTGTAAACTCGATGTGCTGCCAAAACTGACTGATCTTTCTTTACGGCTGTCAGACTGTCACATGTCCAAATCTGGGGCCTAGAGTTTGGATCCCCTCTCTGCTGTCTGTTACATAATTAAGTCTACTTGACGGGGTGCAAACAAGGACACTCTGGTTTAAAAGAAATGGTTCAGTAGACTTTTTTTTATGAACCATTTATCAGACTCCCTGCATGCACCATATCACAGCAGCCTTAATTATGTCATAAATTAATGAAACTGCCAATTATAACTAAATAAAGAGCAAAGATAGCTCGGCATAATCAGCTGTCCGAGGATGCTCTGCAGCTTTGTGCGGTTCGCTATACTTATTCAGGTCAATAGTTCAGCTCTTCCCTTTGTGTTGCCTCTCTCCTACACAGGCCGACCTGTGGAGGAGGCAGACAGAAGCAGACAGAAACAACAGAAACTCTGACCCTCAAAACAGCCTGCTTTTCTCCCTATTTTTGTTCCATGGCTACCTGGAAACCTGGAAACTCCCACATCAATAATGTAGCGCTATTGCTGGGCTGCTTCCTTTAGTGAGGAGAACAGTTACATAACAGAGCAGACCGACTGAATTCCTCCCCTCTCCTCTAGATTAAACATTTGGAGCATGTGGCAGGCGTCTGGTGCTACTGACAAAAGCAAACTGGGCTACTGTACTTCCCTCCTTTCTATCTTTTATTCCTCCGTTTGTCAACCGCGCCTCCTCCTTTCTTTGTGTTCAGTGCTTTTAACATTTCTAAAGTAAAGGCCTCCGTAATTACGGGTTTGACAACAAATCAATTTGCAATTACGACAACTGTCAAGCAGGTGGAGCAGTCAAGAAGCTAACAGCCTAAACAATTGCTTTTGATGTTGATTCTATGCAAAGTGGCATTTAATTCAGTCACTCTGACTGTTTGCTTGCCAGCGCGTGTTTATACACTTGGACAAGTGCGCTTGTTTCTCCAAGCAGGTAGGACATTTGCCATGAGCGATCTGATGTCCGTTTCTATTTTCTTGTCGTGGTTAGACAGCAGGACAGGCCGGGCGGAGCCAATACCCAGCATACCACTTCAATTAGGTACACTGTAGTAAAATGCCTTTAGAAATAATTTTAAAGAGGACCTATTATGCTTATTTTAGGTGCATACTTGTATTTTGGGTTTCTACTAGAACATGTTTACATGCTTCGATGTTCAAAAAACTATTTATTTTTCACCCTCCGTTTTAGTTCCTGGGTGGAAACCTGCAGCCCGCAGCGAAAGCTCGACTGGAGAACAGCCATCAAACGACAAAGATCAAAGTAAGCGCGCCACACATATTGAGCGTCATCCTTTCTTGTAAAATGTCCGGTGTAATCGGTAACACGGGTGTTGTCACAACTTTATTAACTGGTGGGACATTTTCCTCACTGTCACATCCCTAGCATGGACTTTAACTTTACAGACATTTTACATGCACAAAGATACTATATACTATAATAGGTCCTCTTTATTGTTTAACTAGTTGGGTTGGGTAATGACAGTTATTAAAATAAACCTAGTAGATCTAATTTGAAAAATCAGCAAAACAGGCAGTGAAAACCCTAAAACTACTGTTCTGGGGGGCGCACCGGCCGGTAGCTCACCTGGTGGGGTGGTTGCCCCATATAACAAGGCTGAGTCCTAATCGCAGCGGCCAAGGTTCGAATCCAACATGCTGTCCTCTGCTGCATGTTGTCCCCTCTCTCTCTCTCTCTCTCCCCCTTTCCTGTCTATCACTCTGTCCTATCCAATAAAGGCAAAAAAAAACAAAAAATGATCTTTAAAACTACTGTTCTGTATATGGGTCAATAAACCCTGAGCAGAGACATGTCTTTTTTATCTTTTACCCTCAACCACGATCAGTTTTTGCTCCCTTCCCCACCGGACTGAACCATAATCCTGTTGTGCTGGGCTACTGTACCAGGAAAGACATCATCGGCATGGAAGTCAAGGCTAACAGAGGAGGTACGGTACACTGCAGGAAATCATATAATCACCCTCTACTCTTTTATTACCTTTTTTTTTTCTAATAACATCCATTCATTCATATGCAACAGTGATGACATAAAACTACTCAATAAAACACACCGCAACTGTTATTAACTCAGCTCACCCTGTTTCACTAGACACCCACACCCCAGCCTCCCCCCCTGTCTGTCAGTTATGTAACACTGCCCATCAGAACGGACTGACCGTGTGAAACATGCTGTGTCAGGACCTGGCAACGTGTGCCACAAGATGACAGCAAACAGGAGAAGGCCTTTAGAGCAGTAGCTTTACATTCATTTCAAAATCACAGCCACACACATAAAACAGCCGTCCACACTGAAACATATCTGGCTGGCTCATGAGTGCACGAGCCTTCTCCTTGAAGGCACGGGAGCTGTTAGAGTAGGTTCATAGATAACACGCGTAAAACGCAACAGTGCTTTGCACACACATAGGGCTCAATGTTTTCAATTTTTTTAGGTATATTTTTACTGAAAATGCCAGGATTTTATTTAAGGAGCAGAGTTTTATCACACACATCAGAAGCTGTTGTGGGTTTTTGCCGAAATAATTCACTGTTCGCCACAGTTTACAGTAAAGAAAGCAGAAACTGAAGAGAAAAAATGTAGAGAAAATATAAATCAGCGACTGATAATACATCAGAATCACTCTAAGGAAAAAAAAAAGCAAAATCTGCAAAGTGCAAAGTGGTGTTTTCATCATTTTTTTCCCCTGGTATTTTTCTATCATTGATGTTTTTAATAGATATTCAGCTTTTTTTTTTTTTTTTAAATACAATGATAAATTCTAAGATTTTCTTTCCTCGAAAATAATGAGCCCTACACATACACACACACATATAGACATACAAACACACAAAGCACATATAGAGACTGTAGACTGGGGAACCTGAAGGTTATATCTGAGTCAACAGCTGCAAGAATCAACATCAACATGAAACAGCAACAATAATCAAATTATAATGAAATCTGTCTTTCCTAACAACAACATTATGTCAGTTTAATGCTAGAAAAGGATGGCTATAATTGCATGAGAAAGCATGTGAGAAATGTGCATTTGTATGGTATAAAGTAGCTATCTATAAACAGAGAAAGTAGCAGAGAGAGAGAGAGAGAGCAGACTGAGTGGGGTTGTTGGTGTGTGTGGCGCCTACCTTTCTCACTGACTGACTCACTCTCTATCTCCACGTCCTCACAGCTGGTGTACTCTGGCGTTGTGGCCAGCTCCTCCTCCGAGCTGCTCAGCGACACCTGCCGCATCTTTCCTCCCTTTTTGGTTTTGTGGGGCTTGGGGGGCGGCGGGCGCACCGACTCCGACTGGTCCGAGCTGAGAGAGTCATTCCTCAACATGCTCTCCATCTTCTCCCTCTTGGTCTTGCGGACAGCTGAACTGGGGTCTAAGTGGTGTTGCTGCCTCCTCATGGGATCCCCGCCTCCACCCATGTCACCTCTCCGAAGGTCCCCGGATCGGTCACCCAGCACGGGGCTACGGTGCGGCGTCGGGGGGCTATGGTTGGAGCTTCTGTGGCCTCCGAGGCCGGGGCCCATGGGCCCAGGGGAGGATCGGTCCACAGAGTAGGAGCGCTGTCCCACCATAGGCGGCCGGCGCTCGGTGAGATGCTGACGGGACAGCCGGATGGGTCCTGGCTCGTCCTGCTCCGTGTAGGCCAGGGAGACATCACTATGGCGCCGCTCGTGCCTCAAGCGGCCCACCTCAGCGTGCATCCTCATCTGCTCCTCGTAGGGCTGCGGCTTAACGGGGTAGCGCGCCAGGTTGGGGTCGCTGCGGTAGCGCGTCTGGAATTCCTCCTGGCGCTGCCGCTGCAGGTCATACTCGCTGGGCGGTCCATCTAGCTCCTGGTCCAGCGGGTATTCCTGGGAGTGCCAGCGTCCGGGGCCCCGCCGGTCCCGGTAGCCCATCCGTGCCGCATCCACGTCTGGGTACATGTGTGGGCCCCGCGGAGCCCGCCGATGGTCCCCATCCCCATAGTCAGACGGTGATCTGGGCATGCCGCCGTCCGTCGGGGCATACTGTGAGTGGTCGCCCCCCTCCCTTTGGTCGTATTTTTGGTTTGGATCCCTGGATGCAGATGGGCTTCGTTTCCTGTAGATCAAAGACAAGAGAGAGGGATTTAGTGGTTGGTCCACTTTGAACTGGATGTTCTTTCATTCTTTTAATACACAGCACATATCATGGTTTATTTCTGCCCAATCTCCAATTAGCACACAGTGTGTCTGCCTGTGAGCAGGTGGAAATGTGAGGAATCAGTCAGACATTAGCCTCACAGTGCTTCATCTCTGTGCTACTCTGGCTGAAGCCTTCAGTCTGTAGTCTATAGCACAATTGGTCACAATTCTCCTGTATTTCTCTCATTTGACGACAAATGTTCACACTTAACCTCTTTCTGGCTCTGTACAGCAGGTATAATCCCTACTGTTTCCACCCGGACGACAATACAGCTACACCAAATGTCGTTTCCCGGCGGAAGAGAGCAGTTGATGCTCGCAATACAGCGCAGTTTGAGCTCATGTTTGAGCTGCACTCGCCACGGGGTTCAGTGCACATCACAGTGTGCAGTGGCCAAAGTTGGGCTTTGCTAGACGTAGCAAAAAGCCGTCGTGGCATAGTACAAGCCGTTGGAAATAACGGGTTTCAGGGTGTCCAAGAGGACCTTCAGTGAGTGAGTGATGGAGAGAGAAATTGAGAGTACTAAGAGAAAGAAATACTCAAGCAGAGACAAAAAAATAAATAAAAAACGATTAATAATAGTTTATGCCAGAGATTCACACGCCAAGTTCACACCAGACGTGCAAATTATTCAGCTTTCTTTCCTGAAAATTAAAGGTCAAATTATAAGTTTAACATAAACTCAAACTCCGCTTGGGTTTTGAAATCCTTCCTATTTTTAAGGTCTCAAGGTTGGTAGTATGTTACTAGGCCTCAGTCCCCATCAAAACCTGATGAAAGCCTGCTCGGTCTCTGTCACACACACACACACACACACACACACACACACACACACAGAAGGAGAGAAATGGGACTAAGCAGCAGGATGCAGCACCACTCCCTCTTCTCACTGCAACATACTTTACATGCTCTAAAGTCTAGAACACGGCCGGCTAATGCTCTCCTTTCAGCACACTATGCATCCAACTGGCACATTAGATGTTACAGAAAATATGTGCAAGGAGTATGACATGTAACGCAGACAGCTTTGCAACCTGCATTCTCCAAAATACACGCAAAGAAACGGGTATTTGCATTAGAAAAACATACATTCGTGCAGCGAAAATCCTGTTTGATTATTTAATTTGATTTAGAAGGTTGCACACAGACGACGTTGTATCCAATATTTGACTCTTTTAGCGCCACAGGCAATCTTTCATTTTCATTTCGATAGCATCTGATTACTTTGTTGATATAGGTGCTTAAATCATCATCATTTGCGATGCATTATAAACAACAGGATGACACAAGATTAACAACACAGCCTGCCTGGATATGACCTGTTTGTATTTCCAAATTAATAGTGTGAGTGTGTGTGTGTGTGTGTGTATGTGTGTGTCTGCAAAGGCAGAGAGATGAGGAACCAGACAGTGTACTGAAGGTAGTGCATTGATAAATGATTCAGGGTTTCACAGATTGTATCTGTGTACACAGTACAATGGACATGAAGGGATGTACAGAGACAATAACAACGTGTCTGAGTTCTGTCTGAATTTATGAATGCACATTTATTTATCTCGCCACCGTTTTTTTCTCCTGGTGAAAACATCTAGTATCACTAAAATACACACTTTGTAATGGTGTCTACTAAAATCATAACATCGTTAAACATCACCCCTTTTTGTTTCAATAGAAATCTTGAAACAAGCCGTTTATGTTGGACATTACGTGAAAGTTACAGTCAGGTGGAGCCCCATATTCCTAAAATGAGCCATCAATCATTTTATCATCGTCCGACTGTCACAGAGGTGGGTGAAAAAGCCCGGAGGAGGCTAACTGTGCATTAATGCATTTATTCTTTTGTCGAGAATCAATTATTCATAAGCCACTTTTCTCCTACATTTCTCCCACTTTTCCTCCAAAATAATAATGACATTTTGGTGAGGGGGAAAAGCTCTGTGAAGCATTCCTTTAATTTTGTACGTGACGACTTTCCATAAATTTCAAAAGGGCTTCATAAATCACCGCTGCCAGCCTTGCTCAGTGGCCGAGGTAAGGGCTCCTCACGTGTGATCGGCTGATTCACTGAACCACAGAGGAGGTTCGGTCCCTGCCTACTGTATCACAGACCATCCGGGTTAGCCGGAGTAGAATGAATGTGCAGGACCGTACAATAGACAAGGGTGTAACTTTGGCTTGAGAAGTGGGAGGTCTGGGGGTCCTCCAATACCACTTTTACCTTTAAACAGAGGGTGATTTTATTCAAATTTGAATTCAAATTGACAGCATTTATAGCCTACATTTCAATTAATCAAGTGATCTTAAAAGCTTTCAGAAAATGAACAGTAGCAACGCTGGCACTAAGTGCTTCAACTGAAAAATAATAAACTTATCGCTGTGTGTCACAATCATATCAGAGTTTCTATTGGCCCAAAGCTAACGTGGGCGGGAGTTGTGGACACAATATGCTTGTTTTATTGGTGCAAATAGTCTCCATCTGTAGATATGTACTTTTTAATGATACAGCTTAATTTTATAATTTATAGTAAATTATTTCCCCCTGACAGAGTGCCATAGACCCCTGGAGGTCTCCAGACCCCACTTTGAGAATCACTGCTTTAGGCTACATAAGTACAAATTCCAGGTAGGCTACTACTTGTACTTTACTTGAGTATTTCCATTTTAAACCTGCAGTAGGCAGAATGTTTTTGTCATCATTGGGCAAAAATTCCATAATAACCTTTCAGCATATTGTAATTCAAGTGCTCTGAGAGAAAACTAGACTTCTGCACCACCTCATGGCTCTGTTTTCAGGCTGTAAAAATCTAGCCCGTGAACGGAGATTTTGGCCAATCACAGGCTATTTCATGGAGAAAGCGTTCCTATTGGCTGTTCATTCAATGTAGGCAGCTGTTAATCACTCGCGAACTGTCAGACTAGGCAGCGCTGATCAAATATGAATCAATATTCTGTTACTGTAATGCCTATTTCTTGTCTCAAATGTTTTCAGAAACATCTTGTAGTGTACTGTTTAGCTGTAAAATGAGAATGTTCTGAAAGATGTGTTGAGAAAATACCAAGCACCGCCCACCAGCCGGAGCACAGCCAATAGGAATGTTCTCTCTGAAATTACCTGTGATTGGTCAAAGTCTCCCGTCACGGGCTAGATTTTCTAAAGGTTATTATGGAATTCTTGCCCAAATGGCAAAAGAATGCTGCCTATTGCCACTTTAATACAAGTATGTAGATTTCTAGTCTATTCTAAACTCCTGGTATGAGTAATGTTTTCCCAAATAATAAAAAAAGTGACACAGGAAGTGCAGCCTTCTAAATTTCTGAGAGCACAGACCTCACATCTGATCAACCAAAGAAAATGCCACCCCCACCTACTACATTACTTCATCAACAGCAAATCCCAGATAATAGATATTAGCCACAAACTGGATGCATGATGAGTAATTTCTTGCAAATGGAGTACAAAAAAATAAATAAATCTTAGCACCAAGGATGCAGCGGAAACGCAGCGCACACAACAAAAACAAGACTAATGGCTAATGTACACTTTAGTGAACGCCTCCTTATTCACAACACAGACGGAGAAAGACAAAAGGCCATTTGAAGTCTTTGCGATGCAGCTAGCTCACACAAGTGACCTCTCCTTTCTGCTTCACATCAAAACAAATGCCTCCTATCACCTCGGCACACAGACGCAGCAGCAGCAGCCTCGCGAGCGATTCAGACGCGGCTGGAGAAACACATGACGGTCGCTGCATTATTCATGACCTGCTCCTGGACACTAACTGAGCGGCGCTTTCATTCACAAAGTGAAGCAGCAGCAGCAGCAGAAATGATATGCTGGGGGTAGGGGGACGGGGCGCCGTGACTTGGATGGGAGAAAATGTGGCGAGGGAGTGTGTGATGAGCATGAGAAACATCTTTTTATAGTGACTTGATGATGATGATGATGGAGGGGAAGTGTGTTATGTTGTGCATGCCTCAGCGTTTGTAGCTTATGTGTGCTGCACTGGCTGCCTTAGGAATGCTTCACTTTGGCTCTCGGCGTGTCCTCGGGGCTTCAGGCTAATGTCTCCTCTGGGATGTTGTCTTGAAATCCTACACCCTGAACACACACGTGCACACAGAACATGCACATAGCGACTACAACAAACATTAACAAACTGCCCCTTTCGACGAGCCCTAACTCATCTCGACACAAGTATCACGTTTCCCTGCTTCCCGTTTAGCCCCGTACGTCCTTCCTGTCCAAACAGAGGAAATGTCTGTGGCAGCTATCGCGAGCGAGCTAGCGACCACGCACCGCTCCGTGAGCATCTGCATTGTGACGCTAACGCTGTCGGCCCTAAACCAGCCTTCAGTAAGTACAACGGAGCGGTGGCGCAGCACTAAATTTTGTGCTGTGCATTATTCCCCCATTGCTCCAGCTGCCACTGCTACTGTAATAGCCTCTCTGCAGATACCTCTGAGCTCTCCGCGGCTCCGCCATAACACACTCTGCTGATCTTAGATTTGCATTCCATCCTCAGTGACACAGACGGAGATAGAGAGACAAAATGTGAAAAGGAAAAAGGGGGGAGAAAGCATGAAAAAAACTAAGCGGGGAAGATGCCAGTTAACTGTGACCTAATAGCTAAACGTGCAGCTGGTGTGCATGGTGCATTCAGCCAAGCTTGTCAGGCTCAAGCGTGAAGTGGCAGGATGGGACGCCGTGGGATCGTGATGCTGCACAGAAGCCTGGCTGCAGCAGCAGATTGAGTCACGAACCGCACGGTGACGTACTCCCTCCATCATGTTCCCTTACGTACTAAGACGTGATGTCACCACGGACGCGGCACCGAGGCGCAGCACAGGCAGCGCGCTGTGCAGGAAAAATCGACCGGCAATGAATCATCCTAACAGGCCCGACAATAGAGAGGCATGTTCGCCCTGTGCACAGGTTCAGCACAGAGTGGGAATACAGGTGAATGCTGCTGTGCCGTTCTGTACATTCCTGCTGTGGGAATAACAGCAGCCCTCGTTCCTGCTGTTGTCCTATTCTGAGCTAACTATAGAAAACCTTCTGCTGTGACAGGGTATGAAGCACGAGGCCTCATTCAGCTGGCGACAAGGACGGTGATGACAATAAGATTCAATTCAGGGAGGGTGACACTGGCCTCACTGTATTACTGGCAGAATGACTTTTACAACTAACATGGAGGAAAAAAAAGATTCATGCACAGGGCTCCAGACTAACTTTGCACATTGGTTGCACCGGTGCGCCTAACTTTTTCATTTAGGTGCACTAACACATCATTTAGGTGCACCCAAAATTTTTCACTGCACCTTTTGGCACCGCAACAATACATTTTAAGTGTTTTGTCATTTCCATAAGGCCTACGCTAGGGATGTCACGATACCAGAAATTTAGTAGTCGAAATACCAGTGAAATTCCACGATTCTAGATGCCAATTCAATACCACGGTAAAAAACAAAAGTAAAACTATTAGTTACCATGTACTTCAACACATACTCCTTTATTACCCTATGCTTACTGGTTTATGTTAGGAAGTTAATCAGGTCATAATTCCCTCTCTATTATCTATTTTATATTACTGTGAAATCATCTCCTTCAAACAACGGGATTTATTCAAGTTTCTCGCCAAAAACTACATTCTAGATTACATTTGAACACATCATGATAACGTTAAAATTTATCTTTGCCCAATCATCATCTCATCTTCACTGAATAGAGCCTGAACGCATCATTATTAAATCAATGGCACCTCCCGTTAAGCGCTCGTCCTGCTGATCTCAACACGGATTCGATGTTCAATGTTCCCCTCGGAGTCTCGCCACACATCCACGCACGTATGCCTCTGCTCTCAGAAGGCGGGGTCATGTGTCATCAACGCGTCATCAGTTACACTGTGCATGTGTTATACTCTGGGGTTTTAATGCTCAGGCTGATCGGAATCCTTAAAGAAATTCCTGAATCCGGATCGCCACCAAAATCGAATGGATTGTTCACTGTGCTACACCCCACCCCTCCAAAATATGTCAATCAAATCCATTGCGGACTTTTGGAGTAATCCTGCTAACAGACAGACAGACAGACAGACAGACCAACGCCGGTGAAAACATAACCTCCTTCAAGGCCCTTGATATTACGTTGGTATCAGAGCAGCGTGATGTAATGTGTGCGTTGCAAGTGAGTGGTCGAGTGACAGAGAGAGAGAGATGCGCTGCGAGCAGATCAGCTTTTTGGCGATCATTGGAAGCAACGAAGAAATTTGCGGTAAAGTTGCCTTGTGTTATTAAATGTACAGTAGTGTGTCTCAAACACACTCTCACACTTTTTGCTCTCCCCACTTGTGAAATGAATCCGGCGCCGAGTTCAAGTTTAGGCATCTTACCGGGGACCGGGGAGACAGGGGGTGATGCCGGTGATGCCGGGCTGGACTGGGCCGTTCAGGGCCGGGGACAGGTGTAACGGGCACCGCAGCATTTCTCTTGACAGAAAACAATTTATAATTCTCTTAATTTTTGAATTACCGGTACGTTTTATGGTTGTGACGTTGCTCGAGGAGGAGTGGCTTCTGACATCCAAAGCAAAGGAGTGAACAAAGCATCTCTGCGGTGCAGAGGGGTAAACCTTCATACTCGCTGTAAATCAGAAAAGACATCTCTAAGATGCTGTGTAAACACGGTTTCCCTTTTTTTGCTTTCAGCTGCCTTACACACATCCAGCGCTTCTAAATTCCAATATTATAATCATCTTTTTAAAGTACACTCTCCTTATCAAAAGCAGCGTAAAATGTATCAAATCCATGGCTCACAAAAATCATGGGATTACACTATGGCCCCAAAAGATTAAAAAGTGTGACCCTAAAAGATTAGAAGTGACCCGACATGCTCGCCACGATAAAACCTTTATATGCTGTTATTTTTTGCGACACGACACAAAAAAAAAAAACAATTGGTGAAATTCCCCGACACACCGCGGTGTAATGAGAAGTGGGTCTGTCTGCGGTGACGTTGTCCCGCTCTGCCTCATCAGATGTGTTCCTGCTCTGACCTACTGACGGGATCTGATCAGAAGCATCCACGTAGCCAGTTCTCAGGCTGCAAATGGACTAGGATTGTCTGACTGTGTCATTCTCTCACTCTGTATATGTGTTTATGTGTGTGTGTGTGTGTAGCGCTGCCTCAGCTATGATGAAAGGCCCGAGATCAGGCAGGAAGCTCCTGTGGTCGCAAATCATTAACATTTGATGTGGGTTTACGATAAGAAAGGGAGGTTATTATCACACATAGGTTTACACAGAGCATCTGCAACACACAGGCCAGCAATCAATTTACTGTATAGTGTTCAGCCTTTAAACTCAAAAGCCCCGAGCAACCATCTCTTTCACACAAACATGATCTTTATGCCATCCTCGTGATGCACAGTACAGGCCGGCTAAAATGATGATGAATCATTTGCTCAATACTGCGATCGTGGTTATTCATTACATTATTCATCTGTCTTTGGTAAAAAAAGAAAAAAGGAGAAGTTTTAATGCACTTGAACGTAACAAAAACTGCCTTGACATTCATATTGCATTGAATAAAAATAGAACTAAATAACTAAATATAAAAAAAAAAAAAATTACAGTCGCAGGTTGCTTGCGTAGTAAAAATGCTCTAAATGCTCTGTATTTTGGGAGCTGGGAGCAGCTAATCACAGAAACACATGCCTGTGATTGGTCAGTTTTAGGGTTGTAATGGTATACGGAACATCTATGGTATGTGTTCATTGTTAATGATCATTGGAGATATTATTTTAAAATCTCACAGTTACTGAATGTTATTTTTTATCCAACCATCCATTATCTGTAACCACTTATCCCATTCAGGGTCGCGGGGGGGCTGGAGCCGATCCCAGCTGACATTGAGCGAAGGCGGGGTACACCAGACTATCACAGGGCTGACACATAGAGACAGACAACCATTCACACTCACATTCACACCTACGGGACATTTAGAGTCAACAATGAACCTAACCTGCATGTGCTTGGACTGCGGGAGGAAGCCAGAGAACCCGGAGAAAACCTAACGCTAACACGGGGAGAACATGCAAACTCTACACAGAAGGGCCCCAAGCCGGGTTTGAACCTGTGACAGTGCTAACCACTGCACGGTGCAGCCCATGTTATTTTTCATTTAGTAGTTAATTACATGCTATTGTGCTGCTAACATTATAGTTGCATGCTATTTTTTTTTTAATCAGGTGTATAACTGTTTATTAATTCTGTTCTCTTTCCTTTAAGTGTAATTGTAACTGATAATACCACTATTACCACTACTACTTCTACTACTATTACCACTTCTACTTCTACTACTATTACCACTTCTACTTCTACTACCACTACTACTATTACCACTACTACTTCTACTACTACTACCACGACTACTTCTACTACTACTACCACTACTACTTCTACTACTACTACTAACAACAATAATAACAACAATATTGTAATACCGGGATACTGTGAAACCATGATATTTTCTGAGATGGTTATTGTACCGATGGTTATTAAAATCTCCTCCTGTTACAACCCAATAGTCAGTTTACAGATTTAATGCACCAGAGCAGACACTTTTAACGCAAAGCATCGTGACCAAGCAGTATGAATTGTGAAAGCCAAAATTGTGATTGTGATTATATGATTAATTTTTTTCCTCCCTATCTCATTCTGTCTGCCTTCCTTTCCTCATCGCCACCTCTCACAGCATCTGTAATGGCAAAGATAGGATTTGAAGAGGTTTTATAAGCAAAAACTAAAAAGAGAGTGATATATATATATATATTATATAGAGAGAGAGAGAGAGAGAGAGAGAGAGAGAGAGAGAAAAAAATTGGCCCTTTTCTTGAAGAATTCCATAGCTAGTGAATTACACAATATGGACTTTCATCCCCTGTCCTGTTTGCCTAGAAGATATGTTGATATTTCATTTAAAACCAAAGAAATACCACAAAGACCAACAACTGAAAGACAGTGAGGAGTGATGAACCTTTCACAGATGCTTCATGCTCTCGGCTGCACGTGTATAATATGCACCTTGACACACGCTGCCAAAATAAATAAATTAATATTTACATAGAGGTAAAATGCCATTATGAAACTGCAGCTTTCTACTGCTGCTGTGACAATTATGCCTGAGGCAAAGAAAGCTACTGCACTGTAGTTTATAATTAACTGTAGATGTTACACCAAAATGCACAACCTGCTGTACATGCATACCGCTCTTACGTTATTGTAATGCTTTGTAGACAAGGGATACATCAATTGGCAATTACAATTATTTAAAGGAAACACGACATACATGGCACATCATTTAAAATGTCTGTAAGACCATTAAATAAACAATGTCACCACACTGCGTTATCATACATTCTACATCTAAACTGATGATGAGATATAATCAGCCTTACTGAACATAAATGTTGGATCCTGGGTTGTAGCTCAGTTCAAATCTCTGCCTGGCTGCTCCACGCAAACACATGGCCTTCTGAGCACAAAGCGTTCACAAAAGCGGTCCAGTCCAATCCAAACTACCTAGCACCAGCGCCGGCTCACAGCCTACGACCAGGCCCCTTGTTGTTTTTTCTAATCCTCTCTCCTCCAGCACTAGAAAATGTCCTTGTTTTATTTCTAGAAGGCTACGGATGATCTGCAGACAGCAGCAGTAAACGTAGTCTTGCAGCAGTGCTCTCCGGACTGAGCGTGTGACACCAGCTCTGCCTGCTCTGCCACTGCTGCTGCTGCTGCCGCTGCTGCCGAAGAAACATGTTAAATAAGAAAGCCAAAAGCAATCAAGGTGAAAATGCAACGCTGCCCCCGTGGGGATTGTGCCACCTCTACTTTGCGGATAATGGAGAGAAGTCAAATGAGAACAAATGAGTGGCGCCGTGTTGCAGAGCTCTCCTCTTAGAGGGAATCTGGCCCACTAATGACAACAATACATCCTGGAATGGTCTCTATTGAAATGAGATAACCAGAAAGAAAGCAAGAGCAGAAGAAAAACAAGCTGAATGTGCGTGTCTCGACCGAGAGCAATCAGAGAAGAAGAGACGAGAGGAGGAAAAAATGCCTCCAACGGTCCATTTACGGATGCAGCGTCACGCTCCCCTTCCAAGACTGAATCAGCCGGCCGCTGTGTATGTGGGACGCCCCTCAGAGTAAAAGAAACACATCCAGTTCCCCCTGTTACCTAGTACAATCAAACCGGGTTAAAATCCTGCAGCAACCCGCCCGTTTAGCTGCAATTCCTAATATCCAAATGATGTTGTAGCATCAGCAGTGACCTGCTTTGTGTTCTGACGGTCTGCTGCGCCCACAGTGCCCCGCCACTCTGCTGGATGTGGATGGATGGCACAGTTTATGACCCTGCTGCAAAGGCTTCTGGGGGACTGAAAGCAAGCTGACTTTCTGGTTTAACGCCATCATCATGTGATCGCCACGATTGGCTGGCGGCCGGTCGAGCAGCGACCCCGTCCGACCCGCCGGCCGCTCAGTCCTCTGCCTGAGAAAGGATTACATTCCTTGGTTGATTACTAGCTGACATCTATCGCCAATCGCAAGCAGAGCAGGAGGTCTCACCTAATCTCATTCAGCCGGAGGTCTTATGATCCTTAAACTGAACAAATTACACGGTTTATGTATTTTTTTTTTATCCACAGTGTGGATTTTCAGGCATCAAATCAAATACAGAGGAGAGAGAGTGATAGAGGGAGGAATAGAGAGATAGAGAGATTTCTCTACCCCATCATTTCTGTGCATTACAAAACGGATCAAAGACTTTTTTTTTTTTCCTGGTTCTGCACCACGATGACGTTGCTGTTTTTCAGTGACCTGGTTTGATAAGTCTGCTCAGTGTATGTGGGCGGATGGGCGTATTATGACTGACTGTTAAAAGTCTTTCTTCCTGCCTCGACACATTCCGCATCTGTCACCGTGTTTCTCCAATCGCTTCCCCTCCTCCGTTCCTCCCCTCCTCATCTCAGCGCTCCCGTGAGACGGGGCTCCGACTGAAGACGCGCTACTAGAGTAAGTTGTGTTTGTGATCGCTGTGGTGACAGCTGACTGACAGGAGCAGGGAATCAGGGAGGGCAGGTGGGCGATGGGTTGTTGATGACACAGCGTCTCCCAGGACCGAGGCTGGAAGGAGGGGAAATGGTAAAGGACCTTTGGGGGTGTTTTATCACCAGAGTCAAGAATGGCTGCTGGGCTCTAGGTAGCTTTGAGTGGAGTGAGCATCTGACTGCCACTCTGAGAGACAAGAAGACAACTTCAGACCATCAGTGATGACACAGTGACCCTGAGAAAGACTCTGAATGCCACTGCTTAAGTTTGAATGTTGGTGCCTATATATACTGCTGCATTTGTGGTTTTAATTACATCTGCATTTCCCATAAACACCATATACTGCAACAGAGATCACTCAGTTTTGAAAAGCATATAGAACTAAACCAGCCAAGCTGAAATCAGTTTAAATCTATGCATATTAGAAAAGTGGACAAAAGTCAAACAGTTCTTGTTCTCGTGTTCTGTGCTGGAATAAAATCTCCCATGGTGCTGTTAAGTGGTGCTCCCACTTCACTCTCTCAAGTACGCCTCGTCCTGTGAAGATTTTGTTCTGTATTTTCACTCCTGCACATCAGATCTACTTAAGAGCTCACACTTGATGCTGACACTGTTCAGGTACATCTGCTCCCGCTGCTTCGAGAAGCATGTCAGTGGTGTAAATGGATCAGGGCTGTGAGAGAAAAGATGGACCAGTAACTTGAGGGAGAGCAGGTACTACTTGAGGACTGGATTAGGAACCGCTACACACGGTGGTAAAGTTATCCAACAGCTTTCCCACCACATCGATCCTCATGTCATGCTATGTAAAATGCACTGTGTAAGAGCTAGAAGCCACCAGTCATGTCATCTTGTCTTTTGCTTATAGCAATCTTATCAACATGGGAGTGGGCAAATATGCTTCCTTTATGCAAATGTATGCATATATTTATTACTGGAAATTAATTAACAACACAAAACAATGACAAATATTGTCCAGAAACCCTCACAGGTACTGCATTTAGCATAAAAAATATACTCAAATCATAACATGGCAAACTGCAGCCCAACAGGAAACACCAGCTGTCAGTGTGTCAGTGTGTTGACTTGACTATGACTTGCCCCAAACTGCATGTGATTATCATAAAGTGGGCATGTCTGTAAAGGGGAGACTTGTGGGTACCCAGAGAACCCATTTTCATTCACATATCTTGAGGTCAGAGGTCAAGGGACCCCTTTGAAAATGGACATGACAGTTTTTCCATTTTCCAGGCATTATATAGCCTCCTTCTCGACAAGCTACTATGACATCAGTTGGTACCAATGGATTCTTTAGGTTTTCTAGTTTCCAGTATAATACCAGCATCTTCATTCTAGCTTTAAACACTGAGCCCGCTACAACTTAAAAATCACAAGTTGCGTTAATATGTTAAAGAAATTAGTGCTGTTAAAACAAATTTGTGTTAACGCGTCATTATTGCGTTCATTTTGGCAGCCCTAAATTATATTAATGCCTAAAATAATCTGTCAGTTTGTTGATATTAAAGTCCCACAGGTATCACTGAACACACTGACACTTAGCCACTTGGTGCATCTTGCGGCGGCTCTGATGGCTATCCGGTTGAAAGGATTGAATTGAAACAAGAAAAGATGCACTCTAGCCAGATGTTATATATATTAATAGCATCTGTCTCTCCGAGATGCATATATACGCCTGCATACTCTGGAATTACGTCAGCAAGCAATCTATGGAAGGAGCCACTAACTTGCATCTGTCCCCTGCTGATAATGTTAGTTTTAAGGCTGTCCTCGACCAAAGACATTTTTAGTCGACTAACACTCTAACACTAACACTCGACTAATCAATTAGTTGATTTAAACAGAAGATCTGTAAAACTGAGTTCCTCCACAGATAATCATACAAAAGCACCACTTTAAATCTTGTGTTTACCAGAGATGCGTCCAGAAGTTTCTTGGAAATAAGTGACTAATCGACAAAAGAAATCTTAGTCGACTGAGACCAAAATGACAGATTAGTCGACTAATCGACTAGGAGGGGGGAGCGCTGGTTAGTTTATAGATAGTTGATGCTACCTAGCTAAACTGTTGTATTCTGCAGCATCTCAGATAAAGTGCAAAAGCTCTTATAACTGCTTTAGCAGTTTAGTTACGACCGGCATAATGTATTCTTTCTCTGGTATTCTTGGCAGTCACCAAACACCACCCTATACTACCGCCCTCTGGACTGGAGTAGGGCCGACCTGATTTGCATATAGCCAGGGAAAAATGAAGTGTATTGTAATCAGATTTGTGATGCAGCTAACAGAGAGGCTAAGTGTAAAAGAAAGTGTATGAAATCACATCTGGTTTTTCTCCGGATGCTTGATGAGACGAGTGTAAATGGGGCCACCTTTAAGCCGTACAGTACACACATGCACGTAGCCTTATGCAGCACAGTTTCATTCACCGTAACAGATGACAGCCGCTCCCTCGCTTAGTCTCGCTGCTCTGTGGAAAGTTTGAAGTGGACACGAAGTTGTGCAGCCTCACATCTATCAGTGTCTGCAGATCTGTGAGCGTATTCACTAATTGGCTCCGAGAGCACAGACTCTACCCCTCCTGTCTAAGAGTAGACCAACTGGTGCCTTCTGTGTTCCATGTTTATGCTCTGTACGGTTAATATGTCTTCCGCACTGCACCGCCTGCTAGGTCTCCTTTATAAGAAGAGGCACCGCTAGCACTCTATGTAGGCCAAGCCCCAGCAGAATATGCCATTAAGATTAGCTACAAGTCAGGACTGTTACGCCGCTGCTTGCTTCTCCCTTCCCTGCTGAGAAAGGTTAGAGGAGCAGAGCATATGTACATTTTTTTTTATTTTTTTTTTATCATATTGCGAAGAACACCGATGCATCACAGCTGGAATTTAATAAAGCAAACACCTCTGTTGAGCAGACACACAACCAGACAGTAAATTTGCCCCAGTGAACTGTCTGTAATTATGCTTATTGACTTCAGCCTGAGTTGAACAGAGCTGCTGTAATACAGAGAACGGTTGCAGTGCGGGGGTAGGGGTGTCCTCTGGAGAGCCTGTAAGTAATCAACACCACAACACTGGTGGGTAATTATCATTTTTATACCAAGTAGTTGAACGTATGAGAAGGTAGACGTGATTGGTGTTCATCTGTGACCAGACCTTACTGCTTCATCACCACATGAAAGACGTCGTCATCTTAAGTCATCCGTTCTGAAGAAACCACATAACGCCATGTGTGACGACGTGTGGGGAACAAGAAACCGGTTTTTGACTTGCTCACTTCTATTGGGTCTTTCACAGACAAGGTTTTGACATCTTACAGTAGGGAAACATCTGTAAATGATAAAAATTAATGATGACTGAATTTCATTTAGCTGCCTCAAATTTCAAGGTCCTGTGTTGTGTCTCAATTTGCATACCTCCATACTTCCACTTGCTATTTTGAGTGCATAAGTGTGTTCACACTGAGAAGGATGGCAAAATGCACTCTAAGTATCCGGATGTTGTACTCAAAATGGTCAAAACGTTGTGTGTGGATGCTGGCCACTTCTCATCCTCAACGGTCACCATCTTTGCTACGTAGAGGAAGGGGAGGGGACGCCAACCTATTTCAAACTTGTGAAAATGGTGGGCGAGGAAGCTGCAGCGGTTGTGATTGAAACGGAAAAGACCGAACTAGGGCTGTTCCGGACACCATTTTTTGGGCTTCGAAGCTTTGGTGATAAATATCCAAAGGTATTCAAAGCTTCGCAGCTGACATGTTCTTCTGTCTGTCTGTCTCTATCTCTACCAGAACAGTGCCGCTACCGCACTACAGTACACACACGCACTTCTACAACAAACAGGGATATGCATCTGAGGATAACTAATAATAATTAATGCTGAATATGAATAATGTTGTGGAATTATTCCTTATTTCGATTGTGCTATTTGGGGATTTATACTTTATTATTACTTATATTAAAAACAAATTTGAAAATTAAAGAAAAAACATGAAGCATTGGAATACTGATTTGGAGGTCGATTACCATGGCAACGGTCAAAGCTTTGAAAATTCAAAACTATAACAATTTAAGTTATACATGTTTTCTTTCACTAAGTACCACTGTAATGTAGTCGGATAGAAGCCATTATTGGGTTAATTTATCCGTCTGAATTGAATTACTGCCGTTACGTACGTTCCAGTGAGTGCACAACAGCCGTGTGTGATTTGAGACAACACAACCCTCTTGAAATTCACGCACTATGCAAGTAAGTAGCCTAGATAGTGTGCACAGTGCACTACATGGAAGTTTACTATCCGAATTGAGACACAGCTCTGGTATTGTGCATGCTGGCTCAGTGTCACACTGTCAAGGCTTAATGGGACTCTTGAATAGAGCAGAGCCAACATTCATGTTGTAACTAACATCTGTGCTTTTCCTACTATAGAGACAGAGCGCGTCGATCTCTGAAAACCACACCAACCGGAGGGGAAAACAGTCGGCGCCACAATATGCAACCAACGGGCTAAAACGCTAACAAAAGGCCCGTAGCTAGCTAAAAACGTTAGATTTCAGCATGTACAAAGGACCATTTTAGCACCCTATGCCTACCAGAGGTGCAGGTGATTGGATTTAAAGAGTAACCTTACGGTTATGGTCCAAAATAATGTCACATGACATGGTGATGTCACTGTGTACCGACACACCCTGGAGTACTGCGGTTAGTTTAACCCCTGAAGGTCAGCAAAAACTAAATCAGGGGGTTTCAGGGAGCATTAATGTGTTGAACGTTATTGCTATGTTACTCCAAAGCATCATCATTTTCCTGCTGTACAATCACACACACACGGGTCAAATGAAGGCATCACGAAATGAGTAAACAATAGCGTGCAACTATTCACAGTTTCACACTAACATCTCCCACGCACACACAACACATTACGGAGACTTTTCCAGCTTAACATGAGGGAAAACCCACGGAGACCCTCCCTCCCCGTCTGCTGCTGCCGTGCTGTCGCATGTTGACTGTTCGGTACTCGGCAGTCATTGTTCATTTTCACAAAGCGAGAACATATTGAGATTTGTCGAGCTATTCATAAACCAGCAAATTCTATTGTAACCAAACACTGGGCTGTATTTCTGCACTGGAACAAAAAAAAAAGTCTTAAGAACCACGGTCTCCCTGTCTCTTTCTCTCTCTGACATACAAGTAATTGAACGCACACGTACACACCCTCTCTCTCTCTCTCTCTCCCTCTCTCTCTCTCCCTCTCTCTCTCTCCACACATGAATTTCTTCTTGGTTCTGCTAAGTATGCATTTTTCATTCCAGTGAGCAAGCTGCATTTGAAATCAAAGGCAGTGACGCTGCGCGGCTGTCTGGCTACACAGAAAGTGAGGAGGTAATGAAAAAAGCTGAGGGGTGAGTCAGAGGATGCTTTAATAATCCTTGCTGCCCAAAATAACATCTCTGAGGCTGGACGGACTGACGACCCTGCTGGCAAACCAGCAGTGGTCCAGGCCGTTCTGGGCTCGTCACGTCGGTCGCTCCATTTCCTCCCCCGACATACACTTTTCCCCTCTTTCTCTCGTTTTCTCCCATCTCCTCTGAGTCTATTATTGTCAACAGAGATAAGACTGCAGCAGCACGGCACGACGTGCCAGACAGCCAAGCCCTCCCCGTACCAAATATATGACAAGACTAAGCAGGGCGAAGAGGTGTGTGTGTGTGTGCACGAGCTGCAGGAAGTGTGATCCAGTCAGTGGGGAAGAAGGACTATGAGGTCCCTTCAGAGGTGAGCAATGTTTCTTTGGTTATTGTCCAATCACTGCTGACAAATTGTGATGGGGTCCAGGCTAAACAGCTCTTCATGTTGGGTTCAAGGTTGGGCCTCCATTGTCCCATATAACACTTTTCCATGCCTGTCCACACAGTGTTCTGTCCTGTGTGAACAAATGGAGGGGGAAAATGAACCCGTCATCTAGTGTTACCGACACATATCTAATATTTCTGTACAAAACCTCTGGGCTCACTTCACATTCTTAAATTCCACCTCATCCTGCTCCTGCTCACAGTGTTTATCTTTGTACACAATGAAACTACGCTCCACAACTACACAGTCACAAATAAATACACGGTAAAAGTAAGCAGCCCTTTAATGTAGCTACGTGTCATCACAAGAAGACCATAATGTTACTTAAATAACACAAGTTTATCTTCTGTGCATTGGCTTATAATAGGACATCTGAAACACTTTGGGTTTCACACATTGCCAGAAAAAGCAGAGCTAGCTAAAGCTGCATGCTAACTCGGAGAGGAAAAGTTATCGTATCGCGGTAACGTGCGGTAAAGCCAGCCGTCACTCTCATCTCCGTGGTCAAATTGGCTGACGCTATAAATGTAGAGCACCCATATACTGACATTTATGTTAAATGCATTCAAACGGCCCCGATGGAGCTGACCATGGATGGATAAAGAGAACGGAGCTGACGGGAGAGCTAGAGATGGACTTGGCGAAGTTAGCGGAAGTATACACGTTTGACTACGTCCGGTTTTCAAAATAAGGTGTTAACAAACAGTACTGTATATACAAAATACATATATGGAAATAAGATTGATTGGATTATATTCACCAGAAGTATAAAACACTACATGTCCCTTATAAATTAAAAAGAAAATATTACTAATTTGTGAGGGAAATGTCTTTAATCTTTGATTTTTGTTTTTTTTTCTGGAAAAAAATGTAGTAAATAATTCCTGACAATGACTGACATATTTGACTTCAGGACATGTCTGACAACTTACAGAGTGAATATCAAACATTTTTACTGTATTAATTTAGATATTGTCCAAAGTAAAAGTCCCTAGAAGTGTGTGATTCAACTTTTTCCCATGGTCTCGTGTTAAAAAAGTTAACAGAAATCGCAATAAATCGGAATATCGAATCGCAATACTTCAAAATCGCAATAAACATCGAATCAGCACCCAAGTATCGTGTAGAGTTAAAAGTCGGACAACACTAAAAGTTCTAATCGGGTTATGCTACATACCTGAATGTATTGAAAACCCAATATAACTGGGTACGACTTTGCAGTTGACGTTGTTCAGTTTACTAATGCCACATGATGAACAGTGAAACATAATGCTGATAAAATTGCAACTGTGACAAGCTTAAGTGTTTTACGAGAGTGTTCATACTCTGTGTGCAGAGGAAACACTGAATTTTAAGTACTGCAATTACACAATGAAGAGAAAACACAAGGAAAACATGAGGGAGCCCACTTGACTGCAGCATTTCTATTTAAATGTGTCTTTGTTCCACAGCAGCACACACTGCATATTGCCTCTGGCAAATCCAGCACAGTTCACGTTTATCACTGCAGCAGCTGTTTTTAGCACATCATTTATAAATTAACAACAATAATACAACCGATTATTGTAGTAAAAGCTGTGTGTGTGTGTGTGTGTGTGTGTGGTGATGGGGCACTTCACACCTTTTCAAACCAGTTTAAAGACCAGAAAATCAGCCTTCTGCAAATGATTCGATGTAGACAATGTCAGCATTTTTTAATACAGATGTGAGATATACTTCCTTATTATTGCCCCTTTCTTTGCCACAATGTGCTTGGATGTTGCTTGTCACAAACAGCGGCCTCAATTGGAAGCACAGACATTGCCAGGGAAGGGAGGTATAAGCACTCTCCAATTACATCCATAGGGAAGGGAAGCCACTGCAGCCAAGTTACCCCAATGCATCTCTGTGGCTGGGCATAATCAAATCAAGATGTATGCTACTTACAGTATCGCTCACTGATTGCCCAGCTTAACAAACTCTGATGTGCACCGACTGCAAGGTAACTGACAGCAACACACAGCAACCGAAAATCGCCATCAGGCTTTTATCTTTATCAGGCGTGCAAATTTAACCACTGTTGAAGTTCCGCTGTATGTAAAGTGGATCGCTGAACAATCAAGATTCAAATCTTGCTCTTTCTTTAATTGAGCAGTAATTCAAGACAACAGCAGCAAAATTTACAAAAAGGTTTGTTTTAGACAGTAACTGAGACACATAGCCACACGGGGTTTGTTCTACGATGTGCCAAATTAGGCGTACGACGTTTGAGAAGGTGCAGAAAAAGCAGAATAATGGTGTACAACGAGTTCCACTGGAGCAACCACATTAGATGATCTCATTTTCCTGATCCTGTTCTGGGACTATGGTTAGCAAAGCATGTTGAAATATTTCCCCCCTCAGTTACTTGCTAAAAATGCTATTTATTTCAGCACATTTTTTTTCTAATTACTGCTGTTCTCCCCGTCTTCTCCATTCCAGTTTCGTTGCCGTTCCCCCGCAAGTCTCTCTTAAGTTGAATTCAAACAGATCGGCTGCTAGAAGGCTTGCCTGGAGGCAGACAGGAAGCTGTGCATAATGGGAAGACGGTGCCTCCACAAGCTCTTTTTCTGAAACACTTTCCTTGTCTGGGAGATGTCACTACTCACACTCACACACACTCACACACACTCACACACATCGAGATCAAAGAAATATTGTGCAGCTAAGTACAAGGGTTGAAGAGTTTGGAAAAGCCAACAAGGAAATAGATACGGAAGATACTCGTCTGAAAAATTAAAAGAGACTCCAATTACTTTATACAAGTTTTAGCACATAACGAGATGTCACAAAAGATATATTTCTATTCTTTAATGACCATTTTAATACTTGCTTCATTAGAGCTACGCTGTTGCTTCAAACCCCAAAAAATACTGGTTTGGAGAACCCAATCCCACTAATGATGCAGGATAAATGCAGATGATAGTCGGAGTTCAACAACTGTCACTGCCAGGTAGAGAAGAATGCCTTAAAGCAATCATACCACACTTTAAAAACAAAATGAAATTGAATGGCATAAAAACAGTTGAAGATTTATATAAGATAACTTCGATTAGACACTGGATCCGCAACAGCGATGCAGACTTTCCAGAAATTCCACCAGAATCCCCATTTGAAAAGTATTTGCAAGCCTTGCACACTACAAAAGGGTCTGACATCTAATATTTACATTATTCTAAAAATTTATATAAGGAGTCAGATCTTAAATGCAATTATGACGATGCAGATTGGTATAATATTCTTGAAATGTCTCAGATTGTGCTAATCTCAACTAAACATAGACAATTACAATTTAACATCTTTAATAGAACCTATTACCCTCCACATAGACTGCACAAAATATACCAGAATGCCTCGCCTGATAGCCAGAGATGTCGAACCTATGATGGAGATTTATTTCATATAATTGCTCTTATCTGGAAGAATTATGGCTCTACATTGTTAGAATTACTTCACACCTTATATATATATATATATATATATATATATATATGTTTATATATTTTATTTTTTTACTGAAAATTGACTTTACAACATCCACTTCTATTCAAAAGTATTGTGTACTTGTCCCAGTCAAACACAACTGCAGCACTCCCTTTTGCAGTTTTTACCACATCTTTAAAAAAATGCAAGCTTTGTGACAAAGTTTCGCCTTTTCCACTCCGTCTGATGAAAAAGCCACTCGCTGTGTCCGTCTGTGCTCAGCAGAAAGACCTTTTCTGCTGCGCTCAATGGCATTGACAAGCCAACGTCTCAATCGATGAACCCACGGTCAGACCTTTGCAGAGCGAGCCCCAGACCAAAGGGCTGTGTGGGTTAATTGTAATTGCATAGGACAGCGTCTGTAACACATGCCCTGAGCAACGGAGCTGAGCTGACCAGAGGGGCAGCGGTCTGAGAAAACATTCAATCTATGACAGCGGTTAACGTCAACCAGGAGATGTGAGGAGATGGTGAACCTCGTTTTTATAAGCCCCTCAGATTCCTAGATTTACATTAGGGCGGAAATTAACACGATAATGCAAATTTGTTTTAACGCCACTAATTTCTTCAATGCATTAAAACAAATTTTTAGGTTGTAGCGGAATCCAACGGTACCAACCATGAAGGCTTAATAATGCATAGCTTATTTGCCCACTCCCATGTTGATAAGAGTATTAAATAGTTGACAAATCTCTCTTTCAGGTACATTTTGAACAGATAAAAAAATGTGTGATTAATTTGCGATTAATTGACTATGGACAATCATTAATCACAATTAAATATTTGAATCGATTGACAACCCTAATTTACATACCTCATAGGAAGGAGCACTCTACTCGTCTGTATTATGTACAGATAGGGTTCTTGAATTATGTTTCATACAGATGGTGACAGTAACTGGGTCCTTGGTTTTCATTTTGATGTACCACTGCACCAGAAATCCAAAAACAGCCTTCAAACTTTAGTTATAGTTGTACAAATGAGAAGTGTGGCGAAGCAGACGAGAGAAGAGGAATGCTGTGCAATTCCATAAGCAGGAGGACTGTGAATGGATCAAGAGAGACATATGAATAAATGGAAGGAAGCCCGGCGAGTGAAAAAAAAAAAAAAAGAAGGAAAATCTTCAAAGTCAGCTTCTTTCCTCTCCCTAGCCACCCCTGGAGATCAGATCAACTACTATCCTAAAACCTAATGAACTAGTAAACACTGGGAATTAAATGAATATTACATGGGGTTTCATTAACGCCAGCCAGCAGACTCCACAAAAATAATGAAGGCACGAAGCGGAAGCAGGAGGAGACAGCTACTGGAGCTTCTTCTTCTCTGTGTTTACTCAGCATCTGCCTGCCAGAGAAGGAGGCTTTTGATCACTCCTCGGCTGGGTTCTCCTCTCCGCTGCGTGGCAGGAGAAGCCCAGGGAGGCCCGCCGAGCACCGCCAGGGCCGGCTCATTTGCAACACAAATGAACTGAGCTAATTGTGCACGTGCGGAGGGAGACGAGGGGGGCCACGCACACGGCGCAATGTTTGCAAAATATGGAAATAATTAATCTCATTGAGCTTGTGAAATACCATCAGTGTTGCAAAAGAGGATTTGAGGCACGGGCTGGGGATGAGACGGATGATGATAGCAATGGGCTGGATAGACGCAGATGTTTAGATTAGGCTTTTTCATTATTGCTTTATCACACAGCTTCTTCAAGTGTATTTTTGGTAATTGAATAAATTGGAGCATGAAATAGATTTGGATTTGGGGCACAGCAACAGGATTACGTGTAAAGCAGTCTCTTTCCCATTCATGAAACAATGCATGCAGATATTATTATGCTATCAGGTCAATTGTGCATGTGGTGTGGAAACAGTAATAGGACAATCACTAGGTTACTAAAACAGATTCCTAGAGCATAATACCTGCACATATAGACCCAAAACTAATGGTGGATTTACAATGGGTTCCATATACACAGACAATGACTTCATGTAAACTGACTCAATGACAGCAGAGCCGTCGTGTGGACTCCATTGCACTGAATAACAGCGATTTGGCTAATAAAGTCCACCTCTTGACCTTCCAAAGGTCTGACCTTATGAGCCTCTTTAATCAATAAATCAAATGTAAAACAAGAATGATGATGCTGTGAAGTACCTTCAGGAGGAGATAGACTTAGCTTTCAATTAGCAACTCCACTGACCATCAAGGCCAGGGGAGGATTTGTGGAATAACGTACGTATATGTGCTAGACCCTACACTGACGCTGCACCCGATTCGACTGTTATCAGGCCATTAAATAGGTGTTATTAGCAGCTATAAGCCTCAGATGTGAGTCATTAGGAGCCTACTATACCTACTACGTTGCAAAAGTGAAAGTGAAACTTAAAAGCAACACGTTCTAACATGTTGTAAAACTGAATGAAACGTCACATTTTGAACACAAGAAAAAAGGGCTTCTTTAGGTTTAGGAAATAAAACTACAACTTCTTTAGGTTTAGGCAACAAAACTACAACTTCTTTAGGTTTAGGAAAAAAAACTACAATTTATATAGGTTTAGGCAACATAACTACAACTTCTTTAGGTTTAGACAATAAAACTACAACTTCTTTAGGTTTAGGCACCAAAAAAACACTTGGTTAAGTTTATGGAAAGACTTTGTGCTTTGGGTTAGAATAACTACGAACATAAAAACAACTACACATTGTTGGTTTCACACAGGATACCAACTCCGGTTTCCTGGGTGAAAGTCCTGTGTTTTGTATCCCATCAATCGTACCCGACCTCTACCCCTTATATAGTTTCACACTGTCTATACTACAACGCCTGACTTCCGCTTCTGCTCCTGTCATAATTATTACAGTCACTAGAGGTCGCTGACGTGTTCTTTTATACGTACTTTTGGTGATCTACTATGTGATAGATGATAAAACCTACGAGCAGGTGTATTAAGTCCCTATTGACCCACATCTATGGGGCTAATAACACCTTTTTAATAGCCTGACAACAGCCTAATCAGCTGGATGCTAAGCTGCTACAGCAAAGGAAGGCAAATTTAACCCCTCTACAAACTGTTAAACGGTTACTGACATTGACAAATAGCATCACACATCAAGGCATATGGTTGAAAGCAAAGCACTATCCATGCGGCGTTGGCAGTTTCTCTTCCCTCTCTTGGCTATTTAAAAACAAGATGACATCAGACATCTGTTTGGGAGCAGAGTCTTTTTAAGAGAGGAAAAAAAAGACCTCCTAGGGTCTGGGCTTCAAACGCATGAACATACAAGTGCCGCCACATGCACTCTCACAAAGAAACGCATAGACACACACCCAGAAGAGTCTCACTTTCATGCCACTCAGCAGCAGTCTTCTCTTTAGTCCATCAGTGAGTGGAGAGAGGGGAAGAACTTAAGGACCTGGGGGGTGCTCCTAATGCTAAACTGAAATGTAGTTTTACTGGGAGGACACTATGCCTACTGTAACTCAATCATTAAAGGTTGAAGGTCACACACAAATACATGGCACACGTGCCTCTTGCCAGCCTTTGAGGGAATCAGTCTCGCTCCATAAGCATGAAAAGAGCCCAGATGTCATCGCTCTGCACAGGTTTCTTTTGGAAAGTACACCATCTTTCCTTTGTTGTTCCTCATCCTGTTTCACTGCTGAGACCGGGCTGAATCTATATGTAATAGGGATGCGTCGATCCGATACTCAGTATCAAAATCACTTGATCGGATATCAGGGGGAAAAAAAGTACAATCAGATCCGATCCATTTCCGTCACATATGCTCTTCTATGACGGCGTCTGTGCCTAAGTCTAAGGCTAAAGCCCCGAATCTTTTAAGTGCAGCCCCGACAGAAAATGTAATATGCGTGAATGTGCGATAGTGTTCGTTACAGAACCACCTGTCAATGTAAATGCAGGTCTCTAAACAAACTGTGTGTCTGACGGTCAGCGCTGAGTGGCTTACAGTGGGAAGAGGATAGGAGAAATGGCAGAGCGTTTTGTCTTCTTCGTGATTGTAGCTGCCGTTTTATTTTATTTTACAAACCTCACGTTGCAAAGTTACATTACGGCGTCGCTCCAAAACGAACTAAAGCGGTAAACGACTCATTTTACTAGAGGTGAAAACTCAGTGCGCGAATGCACTTTGGAGAGAGAAAGACAGGAAGACAGACAGCAGCAGAAGATGACGGAGAGGTAAACAGTGCACGCAGTACACTGCATTAACTGTATCTGAAAAAAAAACGTTCAATAAACTAATAATAACATACAGAGATGGAGGAAAAATCTCTACTTAAGTAAAAGTAGTAATACTACAGTGTAAAATACTAGCCGCAAGTAAAAGTCCTGCATTCAAAATATTAGGCTACTCAACTAAAAGTATTAGCATCAACATGTACTTAAGGTACAAAAAGTTAAAGTACTCATTATACAGAATAATATATATTATATTATTGTATTCTAACTATTGATACATTAAAGTGTTCATCACTTTAATGCTGCAGCTGGTAAATGTGGAGCTACTTTTAATGACTTAATATACAGCTAGGTAGTTTAATCTATAATATTACATCATCATGTATTAGTTCATTATATTTAGTATTAATAACCTGAATCCGCAAAGTAACTAAAGTTATTAAATGTATTAAACTTAGCTTTTTTAAGAGAGGGTATCGGATTGGTATCGGGGGATACTCAAGGTTGCGGTATCGGACGTTAAAAAGTGGTATCGAGCCATCTCTAATTTGTAACCTACATCTTACAGACATCACGCGTGTCTCTGGCCATGGGACCGTGCTGTAGCAACCTGTAACCAAACCTCTGCAAAGACTATTTCACCTCCCTCTCTGGGCAGCAGCATTAGCAGCAGTGGCAGCGGGCCTGGAGCTGGGGGACATTAGCCTGATGCTTATCTGGCTACACAGCCCACCGCTAGCTACCAGTTCTCCCTCTCTCTGCTCCATTCTTCCTCCCTCGCTCTCTCTCCGTCTGATGCTGAGATATGATTTGGTGAGAGCAGAGAGGAGTCGAGCATATCGATTCAGCCTCTCCCGCTGTCTCTCTCGCACTATTCATCCCCTTTTCCTCTGCGCTGCTATCATTCCAACTCTCTCCACTTTATCTCTCTCTCTCTCTCTCCTTCTCTCTCCGCTTCTTTTCTTTCTCTCTCCAGCGTGCAATCATAATAACCCCTCTCTTAGACGCCCAGGCAATAAACCAGGGCCTCCCCTTCTTCCTGCGCGCATCTCCCTTGGCGAGGACAAAACCAATAAAGGGCCGGCTTAATTACAGCTGCTGAGTGCCGCCAACACCCGGGTACAACACCATGGGGCTGAGGGTGGGCTGAGCGTGGGCGAGGTGTGACGGGGATGTCGGGGGGGGGAGTCGGAGGTTGCATAAGAACTACTGAGGATACAGTTTGAGTCTCAGTCTGACTCCCACACCTAAACCCTCAAGACGCTACTTTATAGTACTCACAGAGATGAAAAAAAAGAGGTGATGGTAGCCTAGAGGCTGGCTGGGAAAATGTGGGTAGGACCAGCATTCAGCAATGCATTTAAGTCCCAGTAGCTCCAGTGGAGGAGCTCAGTCAGCCTGATTTTGCATCTGCAAGGTGTTAATGTGTAACTGTGGGAATGTAAAGCAGGGCGTTGTTGGAGAACAAAATATAGTCAACCTACTAGGGCTGGGATGATACACCTATCTTTTGATTCGATACTGTCACGATACTTGGGTGCCGATTCGATATGTATTGCGATTTTTAAGTATTGCAATTCAACAAGTATTGTGATTCAATGTTACGATTTATTGCGGGAGACCATGAGAAAACGTCTAGGGACTTTTAATTTGGAAAATATCTAAATTAATACAGTAAAAATGTTTTATTTTCAGCATGTATGTAGTCGGAGATGTCCTGAAGTCACATGTATCAGTCATTGTCAGGAATTATTTATTACTTTTTTTCCAGCAACCCAAAAATCAAAGAATAAAGACATTTTCCTCACAAATTAGTGGTATTTTCTTTTAATTTATAAGGGACAAATAATGTTTTATACTTCTGGTGAATATAATCCAATCGATCTTATTTACATATATGTATTTTGTATGTAGAGTTCCCTTTGTTAACACCTTATCTTGAAAAATGGACTTAGTCACACGTGTATACTTCCTCTAATTTCGCCAAGGTCGTCTCTAGCTCTCTCTAGCTCATCTCCATTCTCTTTATACATCCATGGTCAGCTCCATTCGACTGTATTTAACATAAATATCAGTATATGGGTGCTCTACAGTTGTAGCGTCGGCCCATTTGACCATGGAGATGAGAGCGACGGCTGGCTTGACCGCACGTTACCGCGATACGATAACACTTCCTGTCCTTGACAGAGTTAGCATGCAGCTTTAGCCGTGATGTCTAGCTCTGATTTTCCTGCAATGTGTGAAACCCAAAGTGTTTCCATACTTTACTGGATGTGTAGTGTTTACCACGCTGGATTTAACATGTGAGGTTGCAGGTCGTATTAACGCTTCGCCGTTTTCTACTTTCTCATTGCGGCCGGCTGCGGTTTGTTTCGGTGACAGATACGGAACGGATATGACATCACGTTACCCAGATAATATATCGATTCCTGGCATTAAAAAAATCTATTTCAATATACATAGGTGAATCTTTTTTTTTCCCCACCCCTACGACTTACCCTGGATAAAGAAGGGTAAAATCAGGGATAGGTCAATGTTATATAAACTACAATGTGGCCAATGATATATCAAGGTGGATACACCTCTACATCAACACAAGTGTCCAGGACTGTGAAGAGCCGAGGGAGGGACTGCTGTGGATCCATGTCCTTGTCTCTGGCTGTTTCTAGGTCTGCAGTCTGTCTCCTCCCTTCTTCCTCCTACCCCCTTTCCTCTTATTTTCCTCCTCTCCTTTCCCCCAGTTCTGTCACATCAACATGAATCTGGGGCTCCAGGGGTTCAGAGTCCCACAAGCTGCAGCCTGCTACGTCTGCCTCGTCTACGGCTCTGTCACCATGGTGACTGATGCCTGGGTGTTCCTGTCTCCTCCTGGTACTTTCTGTCGTCCTCACTCCCGTTTTCTTTCCTTGCTCTGCCTCTGCACTGAGCTCCTCTCACCTCACATCCACGATGCTTTCTATCAATTCAATACAGGCTGACAAGAGGCCGCAAGACTAGAAATCTGAGTGGAAAGTGTGTACCTCGTATGCTACACGCATGACAGACTGGATATGAGTGTGTCATGAAGTTACTTAAAGTGAAATATAGCCATGTCAATATGTCATTTTGAGATTATTTGTATGGTGTAGTGTAAACACAAGACAGTGGAAGTGAAAACTTTGAATCTATTTAGGGCTGTATGTGATTGTCACTGATGCTGTATGGACTTTTATTACATCTGTCTATGTTCTTCGTGTGTTATGCACTTGTCTGGTTACGTATTTGTCTTGTTGTTTGCCTGGCTAGGTTTCTTTTTCTGTACTCAGCTCTCACTTGCAAAAGAGATATTTATCTCAGCGGGACTAAAGGTGATATATGTAAAACTGCTTCATTCCATATGATTCTCTCTATTTGGTTATTCTATTTGTTCCAGAGGAGGATTTGATGTAAAATGTGCAAGACTGATTTACACACCAAAGAACCAAAACAGAATATGGAAACAAATGCCCAGACATGTCCAGACTATAGACTGTATATAAAGATGGTTGACGTGTCTCCACCAAGCCCCCAGGAAGAGCACTGGTCGTTGATCCCAATTTTCGTGGCCAAACGGCGGTACTACAACTTCCGTGTCACATGATGCCATTGGGCACAAAAATACTTTTTCCCATAGACTTACATTGGGAAAGAGATGTCTGTTACTCAGCAAATAATTTTCTTTGAGGTAAATCAACTCCCCAGTACGAACACTCTAATAGCCCTTTTTTAAATCATTAGGCCCTAAAAGTTGTGAAAAGCACTAATAGCCGAATCCAGAGTTATTTCCCTTACTCCGTTCATGTAAATATGACCCAGACCATGACGACAGTGCAAGCCGTGACGACAGCGCAAGCCGTGACAACAGGGCAAGCCGTGACAACAGCGCAAGCCACGTCGACAGCGTGACGTTGGGACCCCGTGACCGAGCCATGTGACCGAGCGGACGTTACCACGCATGTTCCATGGGCCCAATGGATGCAGAAGATCGCTGGAAGATCCGGGTACTTTTCCAGACGGAAGTCGAGCCAATATGGCTTCATGCACCACTGAGCAACTTTCATAGGAATGAACGGGGCCCCACCTCCAACGCTGTATCCAGTTCTCTTAATACATCCATGGTCTCCACTTCCTCCCACTAATATCCCAAATACGGGAGCTGCCATCTTGAGATTTTGATGTCATTTGGAGTCAGAGTCTGCGCAGTACTGATCGGGGGGATGGAACCGCGGAATCAAGATCCCGCCCACACACCTGCCCAAACCAATCATGAGCCAAGCACGGCCACAGCTTGTTAGCGAGAGAGAATCACAGCCGTCAATCATGACATCACACCCCCTTTTTTATGGCATCAAATAACTCATTAAAACCAGTCTTATCAGAAAAATGAACACTTGAACATACATCAGCGTGATAAGAACTACCTAAAATGACAGAATCCATCTTTGGGAAAAATGTATTTCGCGTGTACTTTGACTTTGTAGTTTGGCCCCTGTCCCATCCATTAACATGGAGGGGGTGGGATTTATGACCTATACTGCAGCCAGCCACCAGGGGGCGATCGAGATGTTTGGGCTTCACTTTTTGGGAGCTGTCATGTCGTCCATCTTTCTCTACAGTCTATGGTCCAAATGCTGTTCAGACCTGAGATGTCTAGAAATGAGTGCAGCATCAGCTGCAGCTGTAGGAGATGTTAGTACAGCCCTTTAATTTCCTGATAACCACTTGAGTCAACGCTGTATTGCCGAGAAGGAAAGACAAAACATTTGCTATTCGTAGGTTAGCTGCCTTTCAACATCATAGTAGCTTGTTAAAAAAACTGGTTAGTTTGATTCCCCGAACTCAAAAAGCCTGTTATGCAACACTGCTCCGCTAGCAAATAGTGAAAGGAGGCCCATCGCCCTTACAAACACACACTGCTTAACTAGCTCAATCTAGGGCTGGTACACACAAATTAGCTGCTACAGATGCAATGCTGACATGCAACTCAAATCTGGCTCTTGGTTAAGAGGTCTCACACCTCCTTAAAGAAGTTAATTCAGGTCCCATCACTGAATTGGCTTTATAACTGTTTCATGGAACCTTTTTCTGTGCTGTATATGTGTATTCATATCCTCTCTGCAATCTGTAACTGCACTAAAATTCAAGTTTCTAATTCAGTTTAAACTGCATCGGTCATTTTCAGAATATTTGGGCATTAACTATGAGTGCAGATAGTGCATGCTACAATAGCTGTTATGTTATCATGTTGAAAAGTGCCATAAATACGAGTAGTCCTACAATGTGTCAAGGCAGACAAAAGATCCATAGAGAAGCAAAATTGTGTCTCCAGACAGATCAGAGTAGGATTTGAGATGGAAATCTACATTATAACAAATGAAAAGTGACTTGCTCCACCCTCCTGTCTTTTTCTTGTTAGAAATAACATCCCTTGTTCCATGACTTCCCTCGTCTTTTTAATCAGGCCCTGCTAACATCAGGATGAACAGACAGGGAGGATGCATCATCATTTCTATTGATCAAACATTACACCTTATCGCTATGGCAACCCCAACAAGTTGGTTTTCCTCCAATCTGTGCCTGTATAAGCTATAAAATGCAGAAGTGCACAGCTGCAAATATGCTGTCACTGCAGGAGAACAATATATGAGAGTATGGGATGAAGTGCACAGCTGTGAGTACGAGGATGACTCACTAAAATCACACCCAAGATTGTGCGGCCCGTTTGGAATCATTAAACAGCAGCAATATGGGTTTTTATTTAATATGCTGGATTTGAAACGCCGCGCTGCTTTCAATACATTGCATCTTTGCAGAAAATCAAATGCAGCTATTCATATCCCACTTATAGCATCACACACTTGGCAAAAAGGCTCATCTGGGAAAAGGCTATATGATGTGTACCACAAACCAACGTATCCTCATACAACGGATCGTATGATATCTTACGAAAGGTTATTTTTCCTGCATTTTTCCAGCAACACAAGCGATCAGAGCACCTGCACAAGCCCCTGCAGTGCAGAACATGTTTAGGCAACAAAACTACTTGGTTAGGTTTAGGAAAATATTGTAGTTTGGGTTAAAATAACTATGTTTGTTATGTTACTTACGTACATGGCGTTAAGTATGTAGGTTATGTAACAAAAGTAAGTGAAGTAAAATATGTTCAAATAAATCAACGTTGACTTTTGGTGTCACATGGAACATGAACAATGGTCTCCTGGGTGAAAGTCCTGTATTTGTTTAACCCATCCATCCACCCCAATCTCCTCCCTACTTGGACTTTGTCGTTCTTTATAGTAAGTCACCTGAGTTCCCTAAAGGCAGCCCTGCACGTCCTGGCTCACGATTACGTGGGTTGTATATGAATTCAACCCAATATCACGCCAAAGCATGTAATAGACCCGCCAGTCCACCAGAGGACATCGTGTCAGCGTCACATTTGGTCTTGCTGAGGCGTGGGGCCAACAGGGGGGCAGCAAAACCACTCACATAGGTTTAGGCCACAAAATCACTTAGTTAGGTTTAGGAAAAACATCATGGTTGGGCTTAAAATAAGTACATAAAATATGTACGAAAAACAACGTCACAGCAGTATGGAAAACACGTGACAAACGTCACCAACGTAAGTTCTAGGGTCAATCGATTAAAATAGTTAATTACAAATTAATCACACATTTGTTATCTGTTCAAAATGTACCTTAAAGGGAGATTTGCCAAGTATTTAATACTCTTATCAACATGGGAGTGGACAAATATGCTTGCTTTATGCAAATGTATGTGTATATTTATTATTGTAAATCAATTAACAACACAAAACAATGACAAATATTGTCCAGAAACCCTCACAGGTACTGCATTTAGCATAAATAATATGCTCAAATCATAACATGGCA
>CAKAOH010019309.1:0-20685 GCA_916701665.1 Sebastiscus tertius
GAGAAGATTGATAACACTAAGAGGTATTAACTCCCACAGTTGTCCTTAGCTTAGCTTAGCATAAAGACAGGTGGAAGCAGCTAGCCTGGCTCTGTTCAAAGGTAACACAATCCACCTACCAGCGTTTCTGAAGCTAGCTGTTTCAACCACATGCTAATTGTTCTTTATATATTCTCACATCTCAACTCATCTCAGCAGGTTACAACAAAAGTTTTTGAACACTATTAAGTCTTATTAACACACTGCTTCAGCTGGTTTAGGCTCTCTCAGACTGAGGTATTGTTTATAGTATTGGCTGAGTTCATCAGTTTGTCCTGAGTTCATTCTGGTTATGCAATCGGTCTGGAACTTTTACTGTTCAGCCTGTTCTCTGTCAAATACCGAGGCTTTATCTCGGGAATCCATCAGCGTGAAACTGCTGCACAAAGTATCTGTAGGCCTGTCTGTAGCAGGCAAATTCAACAACCATAGACCAATGAAATAATAATTCTGTAATAAAGTGGTGAAGAATTTACTGTACTTCTTGTTTGACGAAGTGGATTGGTAAACAACTGTCAAGAAGACATTATGGTAAGAGGCCAGAAGGTTAACATGCCAAAAAACAAACAAATGGAGTGACGCGTGCGATCTAGTTCAGGCAGTCAACTCGAGTTTGCACTGCTACATACACATGTGATATGCTTCACTCTTAATACCATAAACCAAACGCACCCTCCCAATTGGGGGGTCTTTTTAAGCTACAAAATTCCCTGTCCCTCCCTCTGCCACTTTAATGCTGCTGTCTGCTCTTTCAGCCCCATCCACCTGCAGGCTCCAACGGGGGTAAAATAAGTTTAATCATCACTCCCAATATCTCATGTAATGATAACTGCATGGAGTGATGAGGTCGGAGTCTGAACCCCAAACTCTAACGATGTTCTGCTGTTGAAATAAACATTTCAAACGTGAGTTGTCTGACTGAACTTATATATTTGAATCTGACAGTGATACAACACAAAGCTACAATGTTCACAAGAGAGAAAAAGAAATCGAGGCACACTGATTTAGTGTATAATTATATAATTATATATAAGTATAAAAGTTAAAAAGCCTTCATTATTGTGGCTACATGATTCAAAACCTGTTTCATGCCTACTTTCTCAATGTATATTCCTAATTAGCAAATAAATATCTAATAAGATTTGGAGATGGTTTTGGCATTATGTGTTGTACTATTTCAGCCATGAAGGCTGTTATATAATCTCATATTCTCTGAACATGACTACTGTGTGCTGCTGTAATTTCCATTATTGTGTTTGCATGCGTGTGTGTCAACCCATGTTTGGACTCTGTCAGTCTGCATGTTTGTCACACCTTCATCATTATCTTGGCCTCTTTTGTTAAACTGGAAATTTGTCTCTTTTTTAAATTTTGTTTCCTCATATTTGGTCCTATCTGTCTTCATCAGCAGTAAAGAAAAACAAAACAGTGCTTTTCCAGACACCGCTGTTTGTGTCCCGTGTGTTAAGTTTCACTCTGATGTTACAATCAGCAGTTTATCAGGGGCCGTACAAGACATAATACATTCTGGCACTGTCACGCACATACATTCTCCTTTCACATACAGATATTTTCACTGGCACATTCATTTATGTTCGTTCCTACACACACACACACATTTTTAATTTCTTATTTAAATATTTTCACTAACAAATTCGTACATTTTCATTCACATATTTATATATTTTCACTCGCACATTCATGCATTTACTCTCTTATTCATATATTTAATGCGCACATTCATATATTCAAATACATTAACTATTACAAATGTAGTAATTTTAAGCCCATGAAGTTTTTTCCTAAATCTAACTAAGTGTTTTTGTTTAATTCACAACATTAAAAAAGTGTTTACTGTGACCGAAAAGTGACGCTGAGGGGTCAGACAAAGCGTCAGTATGTGGCGAGTTGGGATGAGAACGTGTTGGATGTTCTAATGCAAAATACATACATTTGAGTAGAAGTTAACATCTGTGGAATTCATTCATTTCACTTTTCTATCAATTCATTATGAAAAATAAATAGAAAAGGAAAAGTTACATGAACTGCAGAAACACTGTGCCTGCCTCTCTTGGATATTAATAACAAGAGTTATTTTAGTAGCCAAGAGAACACATAAGTCATGAATAAACAGACAGTTTCAACAATCAGTTTTGTTTGCACGTTTGGGACAGCGCAGTGCAAACTGTCTGGATCAGTGCTAAACAGTCTCTCCAGTGCAGGTTGATTCTTTGAAAATGATTCATGTTACAATCAGGAAACATGTTTGCTTGAGTGGCACAAGGTAGACGCATGATGAAATAAAACATGCCAAACTAGAAGAAGCCACTTAGTGGTTCACCGGGACTGCGTTGTATGCATCTAGGCTATTTGGAGCAGGCAAACTCAACAACCACAGACCAATCAGATAATCATATGTAATAAAGTGGTGAAGAATTTGCTCTACTTCTAGTTTGAGGAAGTGGATTGGTAAAAAACGTCCACACCTGTCACGAAGACAGTACGGCAAGAGGCCAGAAGGGTAACATGCCAAAAAACAAACAACTTATATAATTGAATCTGACAGTGATGACATAATGCAACAATGTTCACAAGAGAAAAAAAGAAATCAAGGCACACTGATTTAATATATAAGTATAAAAGTTAAAAAAGCCTTTATTATTGTGGCTACATGATTCAAAACCTGTTTCATGTCTACTTTCTCAATGGATAGGCCTAATTAGCAAATAAATATATGATAAGATTTGGAAATGATTTGGCGTTATGTGTTGTACTATTTCAGCCATGAAGGCTGTTATATAATCTCATGATCTCTGAACATGACTACTGTGTGCTGCTGTAATTTCCATTATTGTGTTTGCATGCGTGTGTGTCAACCCATGTTTGGACTCTGTCAGTCTGCATGTTTGTCACACCTTCATCATTATCTTGGCCTCTTTTGTTAAACTGGAAATTTGTCTCTTTTTTGAAGTTTAATATTACGAGCATAGTAATTTTAAGCCCATGAAGTGTTTTTGTTTAATTCACAACATTAAAAAAGTGTTTACTGTGACCGAAAAATGACGCTGAGGGGTCAGACAAAGCGTCAGTATGTGGCGAGTTGGGATGAGAACATGTTGGATGTTCTAATGCAAAATACATACATTTGAGTAAAAGTTAACATCTGTGGAATTCATTCATTTCACTTTTCTCTCAATTCATTATGAAAAATAAATAGAAAAGGAAAAGTTACATGAACTGCAGAAACACTGTGCCTGCCTCTCTTGGATATTAATAACAAGAGTTATTTTAGTAGCCAAGAGAACACATAAGTCATGAATAAACAGACAGTTTCAACAATCAGTTTTGTTTGCACGTTTGGGACAGCGCAGTGCAAACTGTCTGGATCAGGGAACAGGTTGATTCTTTGTTACAATAAGGACATATATTTACTTATGTAATAGAGTTTTTTCAGCATCATTACCATTATTACTTTACATGACATGTAGACATATTGACTTTCAGCTCACACCTGACTGGTGCAACCATTATAGATTCAGGAAGAAATATTTCCAGAAGGATGAGGAAAGGCTGGAGGCAAGGTAAAAGAAGCTGAATAAGAAGAGTCGTCTCACAGTGCAAACAGGGGAAGCTCTTACCTCTGGCTGTCAGAGAAGGAAACATATTATAATAATGGAAATTACATATTTCCATGCTAGTTCTGCATGATGTAAGCTTTGGATGGGATTTTAAAATAATTCTTCATCCTGTTTATTGATACAGCTTTGTGTGTTTCCTTCTAATGCCACATAACAAATACAACAAGAAAGACCATTGTGATTTGCTCTTGTCTTTAGGAACCTCAGGATGTTTCAGTAGTACGAAATATCAAATATGTCTTGCCTGAGAATATGCATTCTATCAATTCATTCTTTTTGCTAAATACATTATTAGATTTACGGGAATGGAGTGGCAGATGGTAGACGCATGAGGAAATAAAGGATGCCATACTAGAAAAGTCACTTAATGGTTCACCGGGACTGCCTGGTATGCATCTTAGCTATTTGGAGCTGGCAAATTCAACAACCATAGACAAATGAGATAATTTGTAAGAATGTGGTGAAGAATTTACTCTGCTTCATGTGTTTGAGGAAGTGGCACGTCCTCAAATGTCACGGAGACATTATCGTAAGATAACCAGAAGGTTAACATGCCAAAGATAGTGCATCTGACAGTGATACAACACAAAGCAACGATGTTCACAAGATAGAAAAGGAAATCGAGGCACACTGATTTAGTATAAGCATAAAAGTTAAAAAGCCTTTATTATTGTGGCTACGTGATTCAAAACCTGTTTCATGTCTAACAGTTTTCTAACAGTCATGTTTTTGTTTAATTCACAACATTAAAAATGTGTTTACTGCGACCGAAAAGTGACGCTGAGGGGTCAGACAAAGTGTCAGTATGTGACGAGTTGGGATAAGAATGTGTTGGATGTTCTAATGCAAAATGCATACATTTGTGTTAACATCTGTGGAATTCATTAATTTCACTATTCTATCAATTCATTATGAAAAATAAATTGAAAGGAAAAGTTAGACTGTCCCTGCCTCTCTTGGATATTAATAACAAGAGTTATTTTAGTAGCCAAGAGAACACATAAGTAATGAATAAACAGACAGTTCAAACACTCACTGTAGATGTCATGACAGATTATTTAAAAAAACAACAACATTTCACTGCAGCTTATTATCAGTCCCTTTAGCTATGACAGAAATGTGTTGAACCGCTAATGACACTGGGTGTCGGCCATCACCAACACAAACAGACAGATGACGCACAGATGATGATGATTAAAACAGATCATTTGAATATTAGTTTTGTTTTCTATGAAAATAGGTACTGTTCTGCTTTCAGAGAGGCTGATTAAGTGCATTGGTCTGAAATGACCTTTTCTATTCAACTGAATCCAGCTAATGTGGCGGCATAGAAATGAATGCCAAAATGGCAGTCCACAAACCAATGGGTGACGTCACGGTGACTATGTCCACTTCTTATATACAGTCTATGATATCAACGCATGTACATGCAACATATAAACTGAGAGAGACTTAGTCAGTGATGGGGGCTACGTATAACTCTCTCCAACATGAACTAATAGTTTAGATCAGTAAATTTCTCAGGTCTCATGCCGGTTGGCCGCGTTTTTTTCTGCAACGGTTGCGTACCAATCCGGTCCTGACCCGTCAGCCACGTAAACCATTTGCCACACAGTTGCACCTGACGGCCCAGAGCTCCCACTACAATCCTTCCTCCTTTAAAACAGTTTGCTCCATCTGTCGGTCTAAGACTAAGTAGACCTATGCACAACAGAATGAGGTGTAAACAAACATTTATTGAACAGGATATTCTCTAGAATCTTAAACTAAGTGAACATTAATATTTTATGTAGAATGTAGAAAATGTAAAAAGTAGAAAATTATAAAATATAAGACTGAGCTTTGGCTCTGCTGCCTGCCATAAGAAGACATATTTTGCAGTTACCTGTACTCAGAGGAGTGAGGCTTCCACTGTGTTCTGGTGTTTACAGAAACGGCTCTAATTAGGTGATGGGATGCTATAATTAAAGGTTAAATTTAATTTCTAATTTAGAGAGGATTTTACTCCTCAATCAACTCCTTAATCAAATGATCAAAATGTCAACTTCAAGTATTATACTCCACTATCACAATCAGAACAAAAACATGACAGGCTGATGCATAATGTTACTGCTTTATTGATAATGGACGACATGTTTACTTGATTAGTGTTGATTTACCTGCAGGACTGCGGATACTTCACGGTATGTGATCATGTTAGATGCATAAAGGGTCAGCTGGTGGCAACCAGGTCCAGGCTGCTTCATCGTCACCGAGACGTTCTGGGGAACATTTCCTCTGAAAACAGAAAAATTCGACAACAACATTTCGTCCCTCTGGATTCTGCAGGTCACATTTGTACCTTGTGAAAGAAAAGAGACATTTACATTAAAAAGGAAGAATACAACACATAACCTGATGCATTCAGGCAGTGGTATTATGGTCATGTTGGCAACTACCTGCTTTTAAATCCATTTGAATTTGAAATGGCTCTCTGTAAAGGGCTTTACAGGTGGTGGCATGGAAAGACAGTTTTCCAGCACAGCACCAGATCGCACCAAACACTGTGATGTGCGCTTGAATGGCAATTATGTTCTGAGCTGTAATGTGTATGTCCCTGCTGGAGCATTCAGCTACAACAACAAATGTGCTTGGATTGGTATATTTGTGTACCTCGCTGCTCTCCAACCTGAGAAAAATCACACACAGGATGTTCCTCTTGCCTGGAAAAAAACATATAATTCAGGTCACATATAGGTCACACACAAACCAGTCAAATCTGTCATTTTCTTAACGTAAAATATGGAGATATATTCATATAAATAATTCAAGTCTTTGGTCTAATTTCATGGCACTATGGGTTGATAATATGGGCTAATTAAAGATAATGTGCTGTTTCTCGCTTACTGATATCATTTAATGGAATTTTATCTGTAAAATTTCAGTTCAACAAATATTTATTTATAATGACAGAACTCTGAGGAGAAACACACGGTGCATACGATTTAAAGGTAGAGTGAAGATATTGGTGTCATTTGAAACTAGAAAACCTAAGGAACCCATTGGTACCAACCATGTTATACTAGCCGCAAATAAGTCGCAAATATACTAGTCGCAAAGAAGGTTAAATAACGCTCCAAACTTTCGCAAAATTTTGGCAGGAAAAACTGGCATTGCCATTTTCAAAGAGGTCCCTTGACCTCTGATCTCAATATATGTGAATGAAAATGGGTTCTATGGGTACCCACGAGTCTCCCCTTTACAGACAAAGCTCACTTTATGATAATCACATGCAGTTTGGAGCAAGTCATAGTCAAGTCAGGACACTGACACATTGACAGCTGCTGTGCGTGTTGGGCTGCAGTTTGCCATGTTATGATTTGAGCATGTTTTTTTAGGCACGGCAGCTTTATTTGTATAGCACATTTCAACAGCAGGGCAATTCAAAGTGCTTTACACAAACATTCAAGAACATTGCGACAAAGTGCAAAAGAACATTGTTAAAGATTAGAAAATAAAAACAAACTGATTTCGGTTGGAAGCTAAAACAGAGTATAACACACAAGAGTAAAATTATAGTGCAGTATAAGATAATCATTTGGTTTAATATGCTTTTATGCTGAATGCAGTACCTGTGTGGGTTTCTGAACAATATTTGTCATTGATTTGTGTTGTTGATTGATTTACAATAATAAATATAAACATATATTTGCATAAAGCAGCATATTTGTCCACTCCCATGTTGATAAGAGTATTAAATACTTGACAAATCTCCCTTTAAGGTACATTTTGAACAGATAAAAAAATGTTAATTTGCGATTAATCATGATTGACAGCCCTAAAAGAAATCCCAGTGAGTTATCCTAAGTTTTAGTCCCACTGTTACAGCTGTATGTGTTTTCGGTGCTGCTGTTTCTTTTCCCTCTCCAGTAGCTCTGCCCAGGTGTGCTGCACTCCTCAACGAGGTGCCCAGGTGTGCTGCGTTTGCTCAACGAGGTTGGGAAGGAGGTGCTTAAAAGCTCCTGTGCCAGCAGCAGAAGGAAGAGGCTTCTGGTGTGGGGACTGCTGATTCAGCTGCCTCTCAGTTTTTGACTTTATATTGTCTTTTTTTTATATGCCTCTGTTAATAAATCCCATGGATTTTGAGAGTTTTAAAGGTGTTTTTTTGTGGTTGGTTTGGGTCAGTGTTGGAGTGATGTTTGCCCCAATAGGGCTGCCCAAGGGTGGGGCGTAACACCCACGTTTCACTGAATCCTATATTTCCCATAATGCAACTCATTTGTCTTTTATTAGGCCTTCCTTGACTATTAAATACCTATGACTTACCGCCTCTACCACTACACTTTGTAACACATTCAACCTGTTATAAATGTGAAGTCTCAAGCCAATCATCACATCATCAGGGTTATCTTCTCAAACTTGACAACGCTCCTCCAGAGCCACAGAAGACATTATACAACTGTTTTCACAGGCTGAGTAATATTTATCTTAAACCCACATAGTCTCAGTCAGTCTGTAAAAGATACTATACTCACCCTTCTGGACAATGCAGGCAAATAATATGGCCGTTTCTGGTTCTCAGCTTGAGCTAAGGTTTCCCTGAGGCAAATGTAAGAGCCACTTCACACTGAAAAAACAGCAGCCACAGTGCCCACTGACAGTGTGATCCGGGGGGAGGGGAGGGTAGATAATGACCAGAAATGCAACTAAGTGACTGTAACCAACCGGGTTTTCACAAAAACAGACGAGCACAGATCGTCATCATCTCAGCAGACAGCATGAAGGCACGGATACTACACGGATATTTAATACAGCAGCAACTAGGCCGCAGCAGAGACCATCAATGTGACCTGTTTTTCTCTGTCTCCATCTCATTTTTCTTCATGAGTTTGCATGAGTTCCCCCTTTCCTTTTTCATTAGATAGAAAGATTTATTTGGAACATGTAATGAATAATGAAAAACAAGTGAGCCTTAACAAGAGTAAACAATAAGATATGATGATAAACAGATTTAATACATTATTTATAACCACCATCCTCCTTGTCAGAAATGATTTTTTTGCATATTTCTGTTTGTATGAGCACTATCTTGAAGTTGTTGTTGTTAGGTGAAACTACTGTATAACCAAGTGGAGACTGTATAAAAATACAACAGAGTCACATTCAAGTGTCTGATAGGACTTTTTGAAGCCTGGATTTGTGTCTACTGCTTGACAATAACATAGTTAACAGTTAGTGGGGCCTGAAAAAACACATTTAGGAAAAGTAGGCCATTTTCACTGCAAACATTTTAATTTATTGAGACCATAATGTCTTGTGTTAAAAACCTTTGTTTTCAGACAGGTTGCCACACACTGTGAGGATCTCTGTGAAGCCACAGGTAATTGTTGTAGTTATAGTGTTCTACCTCTTTGTTGGTTCATTTATTGATTTCAGCTTTTGACCAGGGAGGCATCCGCTTCATGAGTCAATATCTACTCTGTAATGGATGGATAATTCCCACTGTCATGGGCATATAAAGATAAGAACCAATATATAGCAGGTAGTTAGGAGTCGCTGGAGGGGAGGGCTAAATCTGAATACAATAAATCAACTTCTATAATGTCATTATGGTATTACCCCAATTATAATGTTAAAATAGACAATCTATTAAATGATTTTTCTTGTGGAAATGCAAAGGCTATACACAAATGTCTATTAATGGAGTGTCTCTACGATTTTGTCCAATATGGAATAATCCACTGTCAACAGGCAGTATAACATTGACAAAGAGCACTTGCCATCATCTTAATTACTCAGATTGGACAGGTATTAAAGGACGTGGAATACTTATGAATTGGAAAAACTGTAAACCAGACTGCTATAATAAATATAACTGGCTGAAGGACTTCTTGGACTTATTATCAATGCAGAGTGCAGCTTCAACCCTTAAAGACGATGATGCTAGATGCACCATTGACTCTACATGAACAACAGAATAGTAATCTGACTCTGAAATATGTATACATGTTCAATGATTATGAGTAGGACCTGAACTGATGTCTTGAGTGGGGTGATGATGTTAGAGCAGCGTGCTGACAGTGGAAGCTCAGAGGTGTCTGGGGAGCTGCCTTGACATCACCATCCCCAATGTTAGTCTTTGTAATGTATGTTTTCATGATGTCTTGTGAGTCTGATGTTGTCAGTCTTTGTGCTTTAAAAAAAAAATATAAATGATAATAAAGAAATGTGGATGGATAGCATTGATGTATCTTGTTCTTCCATAAATCCGGATGGGCAATCATCCTTCGCAAATAATGGTCTGTAGTGAGACAATATGTGCTTTGTGATATCTGGCAATCACTTCCTTCAAAAGTGGATTGAGTTCGTCACAGTTTTCATCCATGCAGAACGTCTTTGTGAGGATTGAGAGTTTGTTTTTCAATTCATATTTTTCCTATTCAGCAGATAAAATGAGAGGAACTGTTATGAAGCTGAGAGATCAGATCCTTTTACAGCTCTGGATTAGGTAATTGTATAATATAATGATATTGAAATCATGTTTTATTGCATACAAAAAAAACCCGATTTGATCATGTTTGCCTGTAAATGAGTCAACATCCGCCAAGTCGCTCTGATGTTTTGTGGACGTTGCTGGTGAGGAGAGCGTGGATCGACAATAATGAATGATCTTACGACCGTAGGAGCCGCCATCTATCATTAGGACTTGACCAGAACCACGCTGCAGAGTGGTGTTACAACCTGCACACACAGTGGATACAAGAAGCAATACAAAGTGGTCATTTATCAGAGTTATTCAGTATGCTGTTATTTTTTCAAAGTGTGATTCACGATATGAACAAAACTGTCAGATAAAGTGTAGTTTTTGTTGCAGTCTCTTCTGGCTACCCTTTGAAAGCCCGAATCTCTCAGTATGTGTCCTCAAGCTGCACGTGGCTGCTCACCCAGATTGAATAGGTGATATGTGAACCGTCCAGCCCAGAGAGCACCTGGGGATGGAACAAACCACTGCTGAACATATATAGCTTGAGCTGGAGTGCCTGCATGTACAATTAGGATACCTAAGGTTACCTGTGGTGGTCAAAATGAAATATTTTCTCCATTAGACTTTACAGATTTTACTGTAGTTTTCAAGGGCAGTAAACAATTTTGGGTTTCACAAACTCTCACAACTTGTCAGATGAAGGAAAAAGAGGAAGAGAGAGAGAAAGAGTAGAAAATGCTGAGGACTTAGGCCTTCAAAGGAAAGAAAACACACAGTACACAAGTACATTTACCTTGAGAGAGCTGAACAGGGCTCTGGACAAATGCAGGAACTCAGGGAAGGATGACACTTGCTACATAATGTCAAAGCATTTGAGTGAAGAGGGATTGCAGAGGCTATTGGCTTTGTATAATAAAGTGTGGAAAGAAGGGCGAATGGTGGAAGTATGTAATCAAAGTCACAGAAATTGCAAGTAAATAGTAGTCATATATAGCCTTAACAGCGCATATGTGAAAGTTAATGCAAAGACTAGTACTGTAAAGGAAATACAAATGCACCCTTTGGAAGAAAATGATATGGTGGCCAATTACCAAAGTGCCTTTAGAGAAGGAGAAGGTACTAATGATCCAACACTATGTCTGGAGGAAAGGGTCTGCGGTTGGCATATTCTTTGATGTGGAGTAGGCATACGGCATGCTGTGGAAAGATGGTCTTCTAATTAAGTTGCATTTCATTGGAGTAAGAGGAAATAGATTTGGATAATGGATTTTCTGAATAGTGGAAGTTAACATAGGATCAGATAATTTCCAGTAAAGGTGTGGTGGAGAATGGAACTCCCCAAGGGAGTGCGATAAGCCTTATCCTATTCTCAATCAACCATTCAGCTGATGCTTAGAGAATGCATAAGAGCTGTGCGGACGTCACCAGTCACTCAACAAAGCAGGTGGTGCAGGACTGCTGGGAGAGAGCAGCTCATTCTCATTCCCAGGGTGTAAATACTGAAGCTTTGTCACAGCTGTCGGCGTTCCGTATCGCTGCACACGGCACCCTTTAACGCCGGTATCAAACGCACCAGGTGTTCCATTAACTGTTATGGTACATCATGTCCACAGGGGCGTCTTTTGGCCGCTTGATGGGCTGCCACTAGACAAAAGGCACCTGGCCCCTTCATTGGACGACCGTTTTCCCTCGTGGGCTTCTGCTCCCAGCTTTCAAAAGGAAAACAATATGGCGGCTCGTTTGGAAACTTTCTTCTTCTTTGGAGAGACAGAGGGTGCTAGTCCAAAACACACGTGGTCAAAGAGTCTTTGACGGAAAAATTGACTTTCTTCATCTGGGATAAAAGCAAGGTGTCCACCGTGCTGCTCACACCACTGAAAAAAGTACGCTGGAGATTCACAAACTCAGGAGCAAAAACTCTCACTTTACTGTTTTCAACTTCTTGGTGCTGTTAGTGCAGTGGAAAAACACTGTTTCATCCTTTCCTCTACTATGCTTTTAAATGTGTCTGACGTGAGCTTCTCTCACCCACTGGGTTCTGGGTTCAGTGGAATATTGTTTTCCTAACAGCCATCTCTCTCAAAAAACAATGAATACATTACCTTTGTACACAGACAGAGCTGAATCAACAAAGGAAACCCAGGAGAGTGGCTTCGACCAGATGGCAAGGTAGCTTAGGGTTAGGGTTTACCGATAATTTACACCATTCAATGGAAATAACTGTAAAAACAGATCTAATAGAAGATCTAATTGAAAGATGTTTTGTTGTGAAGTGCTGGTTTACACGTTGAGTCACAATTACACTTAATTTTGGAGCTGCTAAATGATGTCAATAAAGAAAAAGGCATCTCAAACCAAGGCCACTCATCTGTGATATCAAATATTTAAAACTAACCCTTTATTTTAAAATAAAATGAGAAATAAAAATGCCATCTTTGGTTTCAAATTGCACTCAGTACTACACAAAACAATTCTGCTTCAGTTGTAAGGTTTTGTTCTTGAAAGCATCTCCTGTGGTTTCTCCAGTGTAAGACTAACTTGGACCAACTGCGCACTAAAAGCAGAGATGCACCAGTTTCATTGTACCATCGATTGCACAGCGGGTCTGAATTCAACCAAATGGCAAAGAGTGGTGAGCTGGTGGCCTCAATCTTCAGCCATTTACAATGCTGTTGCTGCGTGCCGATCCAAATGATACAAGAAAAGAAATAAACAAGAACTCTAGCTCTGAAGATAGTTCTGAAAGAGTAACAAAGTGTATCATATGCTATAAAATTAGGCCTACACTGTACAAAAAGAACAATAAAATGAAAATGTAAACCTAGTAAACCTAAATTGTGTAAAAATAGGAAGGAATAAGGCTGATCTTGTTCTTTTTCTCACTGTCAACGATTCCAATGACAAGTCCAAAGTATGTTGTAAGTTTATTGTAAGGAAGCGTAAAACAGTTAATAATGTTTTAAAATTTAACATTATGGTTTTAAACAGTTTTAATAACATGAAATGCGCTTATTTAACAATTAAATCTTTAAATCTACTAATGTAGCGATACAGAGGAAGTCAAAATCTGTTAAAATGCAGTTTTTAACTGTCTCAGGATAGTTAATGTATGTAAAGTAGTGGTTAAGTTATGCACAATGACAACATATGTCTGTCTTACGGCATATGTTTTCTTGCAAATAAACACTTTTAAATAAATTATCAACAGTATTTTTACATATTTGACAATGATATATATCTGTATAACAAAAATATTGTTTTTGTAAAATTACAGAAAATCCTGCTACTTTTATCAATAAAGAATACTTTATTTTTATAGTTAGTTTTGTTAAAATTTGCATGCAAAAGGTGTTAAAAAAAACAGATATTTATTTTTTGTTAAGACACATGACATATTTCAATAAACAGTTAATTATTGTAATTTTTAAAAGAATTTTCTGTCATTTTGAAATACAGGGAAAAATGTAAACTTTCCTGAGAAAACTTTTTACAGTGTACCCGTCCCTAATGAAGATGTATATCATTGCAAATGTGTCAAAATGTATATTTTATTTTTCAAAAGAGGCTATTTTTTAAAATGGTACAATAAACGTGCTGTTGTAAGGGACCATTTTCATTAAATTTATACTCATTTGGTGCTCTAGTGAGTTTACGGCAGCACGACAGTGATTAGTGGGATTGAGTCAAAATAACCTACAGTGCTCTTCATCACAATGAAGGAACATGTCACAGAACATGGTGTGAATCACTGGTGTGGATAAGGCACACACCGTACAGATGCTATAATTTCTAATACAATATAGTAAACACTCAGTCTGTGCTTGCGCTGCAGGGTCGAGTTTCAGTGCTATTGAGTAAGAATGGATCATTTGCAGCGCAGCCATCTCACCCTCAATGGTTACTACTTTATAGACCTCTCCATTGTTTTTATTGGAATACTAATTGACAGTTTACTAGCCCACCTTAGTTACTGTTGTTATGTCCTCTGTTCTCGCATGGCACACGTGGAGTTTATAATGATGATGGGGAGCAGGATTTCCACTCAAAATTCACAGTCGTTTTTTAAACAAAGGTCACTCTAATGGCGTGCATATACGTGCATATCAGTCTTGGATAGTTTTAATAGATAGTTGCTATTTCTTTCAATGTGACATGTACAGTTTGATGCACATGGACACATTTTAATTTCTTGTTAGGGGATGCTTTAAGAGCTGGCTGCCTCTCTTCCTCCTTAAAGATCATTCTCATTTCAGTGATATTAAAACCAGGAAAACAACTTTGTATATGTGAATTAATTCTTTCTTAAACTCAACTAGACAGGCCCTCATTACCGGGTACTTAATGTTGTCTATGCAGGAAATGAGCCATCAGATGAAGCTCTCTAAAAGCTCTATGGATGTATGCATCTTTTAGAGAGGTGCCGAACAAAAGTAAAAATTGATTGTGAATTAATAATTTTAAATTTTTTTGCGGGTCCAAAATAAATGTTTGTTTATCTCTGAGGAAGATATCTGACATTTGATTCCCACTTCTAACAAGGCTTGTGAGCCAATAGTAAAACGACATTGGTTGGTATCACGTGGTATCTCTGTGTCGGATAAATGGCCGAGACTGGCGGTAAGTGTCTGACAACGACTTGTTGTGAAGTGAATGCAATGGAAGGGCGGACGGAGAATGTAACATCTATTGGCTGAATGTTATCAGTGTCATCAAAACCGCCTTTAAAAAGATCTGCTTTAAAAAAAACCTTAACAAATAATGTGGTCTCAGGCCTTGCAGCCTTTCTGTAGTCTCAATTCACTCACTTGATTAAATATTGGAACTGTATTAGCATTAAAACTATTATATTGGTTGAATTCTGGCAAAAAAAAGAGAGAACATTTGTTGTGGCATCTTGTCCGTGGACTTCTACCCCTTCCCAGACCCGGTTGCATCCAGTGGTGACAGAGGCTGCCTTCAGTGGGAGCAATCCTTGTAAATTGAAAAATTGGCTTTGAAGCCCAAGTTCATTGTGAGATTTGTTATGGGTGAGGACGCTCTCTTGTGGTTGACTAGAAGAAACACAGAATGTGAAAGTTCCCAAATATAACAAAGTCGGACTGGGACACAACAGAATAAGCATCTTTCTGTACTGAAAAAGTAGGCTGGTCCTCTCTAGCAACACAAAGAGACCTAAATGTCTCTTATTAAAGCTGCCTCAGTATCACATCTCCTCTCAAATTGAAAACCAACTGCTCATCAGACCAGATCACAGGAAGGGCGGACTTTTGATATACCCCTCAAGTAAACGCTGAACATGAGAAGACTTCCTTCCGGTACTTTGCATCAAATAAACGAATGACCTTCAAAGGATATTAAAACTTGATGGATGAATTTGAACTGTTTAATTTTTAACATTTTTAGAGATGTGTGGGTGTGATTGTTTCTGATGCTGGCTTGTAGGTGCTTGTGTGTAACTGTTTTGTTAACTTGTTCTGCTGTAAATCAGGAGATCTTGATCTCAATTAGACTACCTAAATACAGGTTAGTAATAATAATTATTATTTTAAAAAAATAATAAATATAAAAAACACATATTGGGTCTCTTTAGGCTTTAAAGCAACAGAGTATTTTAAATAGCAATATTTTTGTGTTCATTGTTTGAATATTTTGCTAATCAAACAGGCTTTACAGAATAGGGTAAGAATCTTAACACATAAATAAATAAATATATAAATGTAGACATGTAGATATATATCTATAACATTTATTTATTTATTTATTCATATATGCATGCGTGTATTAAATGCACAGCCAATTGGTCAAAATAGTCAATTAAATAGCCATATAGTCAGGATGACCATGGGAATCCTGACTATAGTAGGACGGAACCTGCCAAAATAAAATAAATGAATGAATAAATGACTCGATAAATAAATGTCATTAAATGTAGGAAAAATTATATTAAAAATAAATATACCCATTAATGAATTGATTAAATGTGACATAAATTGATATTTCTGTTTTAATTTATTTATTACATTGTTTATGTATTTTAAAATATGTATTTATTTACTTATGTAGGCCTACTTCAGCATGTATTGATTTATTTGTTGATCAATAGGTTATTTTGCATCCTCCATACTTCATTACTTGTCAGCTCTTTCTCCACTGAAGAAGGAGCAGCACCCTCTACTGATGAAACAAGAGAATGAAAAGTTTACAGCACCAGGTACTGTGTTCACAGGTGGTCTGTTTCTTGCAAATTAAACACTTTAAAATAAATTAATAACAGTATTTTTACGTATTTGACAGTGATATACCGTAATTGTAAAAATATTGTAAAATTACAGAAAATCTTGCTACTTTAATCAATAAAGAATGCTTATTGTTTACAGTTAGTTTTGTTAAAATTTGCATGCAAAAGCTGTTAAAGACAGATATTTAATGTATTCCATTTATAATTATTATTATTTTTAAACACATGACACATTTCAATAAACAGTTAATTATTGTAATTTTTACATGATTTTTCTGTCATTTTGAAATACAGGGAAAAATGTAAAATTTCCTGAGAAAAACTGTAAAAAATTTAAAAAAAAGATGTTGTTTTTTACAGTGTACCCGTCCCTAAAGACATATATCATTGCAAATGTGTCAAAATTAGATTTTCAAAAGAGGCTTTTTTTTAGCAAATGGTACCCTAAATGGTTGTAAGGGACTATTTTCATTAAATTTAAACACATTTGGTGCTGCACTACACTTCCCACAATCCAACTTGACTTCTGCATGAAAACACACCTGTGCAGCTTTAGGAGTTAATTAGGCCTAGACATATTTTATTGCACAGCTGTGCAGCAGTACAGGTTCACTGTGTCTACATCTTTGGCATCGTCTGGTGGAGAGAAAGAAGCCTATAGAAGATCCGTAGAGCGACCATGGCTTCTGCACTGATGGCTTGGGTTTGGATCTGTTTAACACTAGCCCAGCTCAACTACGCAAAAAGCCACCGGTACGCACACGGACGTTTGGCCGGCCAGGAGGAGCTTTCTGACGGCCACAAGCAGCAGCTTGAAGCTCCAGAAGACTTGACCGAGAGAAGTTTCACAGCACCAGTTTGGAGTTTCCTCCAAGGTGAAAACACGCTGCTGACTACAGACTCCTTTATATCATTTAGCATTAAAGAAACACACAACATAACCTAAATTAACTGATATACTGTAAAACTACTACTTTCATTATAGAAATGTTTTGTCAAAAAAAACATTTTCAAAAGTTTGTTTTTGTTTCATAATAGCATTTTTCCATTATGAAATCATTATTTTTATATTTCATGATGTCTCTGTTTAGTCTAGGCTACTGCGAGAACTTGGTTGCATAAACTCCTGCAAAGATCATTTTTAACTGTCCATAACTGAAGACGTTTTTTAAGGGCATGGTCAGTTTTTACTAATTAGTTTGGAATTTCCTACAAGGTGAAAACATGCTGCAGACCACCTTTTTTATTATTATTTAACATTAAAAAAAAAATGTTTACTCCATAAAGTAATTGAATAATCGAGATTTAATCATCAGATTAAACAATAATGAAAATATTTATAAATTTAGCAGAATTAATTTATTCATCAGTGATGTGAATACTAGAAGCACATTTTTCCCTGAGAAACTGGTAAAACAGAGAGAGAGAAAAAAAACAACTTTCCAACCATTTTCTCCTAATTTCTTTTTTAATTAAAACAACTTATAAATACATTATGGCACTCTTCTTTTTTTTGCATGAAGCGCTTTGTAATATTGGTTTTGAAAAGTGAATAAATCTATCTATGCACTTATGCATCATGTGTTTTTCCTTATCCATATAAGACAGGGGTCAGCAACCTTTACTATCTAAAGAGCCATTTTAGGCAAAAATAAAAAATAAAAATCTGTCTGGTGCTGCAAAACATTTGAGCATTGTGATGAAGATAACACAGTTTATAGTCTAAGTATATAGTATATAAGTCTAATGCAGTGAGGGTCAAAGGGCAAATGTACGATGGAGTATTAGGGCCACATTGAGGAAAAAAAAATAAATCTGAGATTTTGAGAAAGTCATAAGTTCACGACAAAAAAAGTAGCATTATGAGAATGAAGTCATACTATTTAAAAAGTAGTAATTTTACGTGTTATTTTCTTTTTTTTTCGTAAAGTTATGACTTTATTCTGTAAATCTCAGATGTTTTTTCCCTCAATGTGGCCCTAATACTTATAGTGTAAAGCTTCCTCATTTACATCATTACAGTAGCTCCCAGGCTTTCTTGGTTTTCTCTGGCATCATTTGCAGTGTTTTTTCTGATCTAGTTTCAGGAGCATCAGACTTCAACCAGCCACAGTATCTCTGCAGTAATGGAACACTTTCCCTGCGCTTTTCACTCATCCGGTACTCAAACATGCGTCTGGAAGGTTTGTTTGATTCGTCCACCTACAGTATGTTTTTACCTTTTTAGAAAATGTCAGCGGTCCTCAGAAGTCTTTCTCCAAATCTTTTTTTCCACAGATGGGGCGTGGTTGTTGTCGCTGGCTGACAGGTGTCACAGTTCCATTCATATTTATAAGTGGTGGCTGCTGGTGAAGCTTCCATATACTGGCTGCTACACAGCAACACAGGTAAAATGTTTATTTCTTTGCCCAAACTTGCTTTACACAGATTGGGTTCATCCATGTCTCTGACTGACCTAGTAAATGCAGTTATGACTTTAATGTTTCTTTTACGGTGCGTACAAAAAGAGTTTTTTTTAATCCTCAGACTGAAGATGGACTCGGACACCACCCGTTGAAACTGCATTATTTTGACCATCTGCTGCAGAAGAACATGACGGGCATGGCCGTCTGTGAGAATCCAGTAATGTCACCACGAGCAAAGTCACCACTGGTGACTTGTAGAGCAACACATATCACTGTGAAGCTGCCTCGTGAAACAAAACTGAAGAAGGTGAAAGAGCTTGGTAAGAAATCGGTAGTTGGGAGTATGCACAAACCCCTTTTTCACATGTCATTATCAAGAACGGAAACACAGTTCTGTTGTAGCCAGCTACTTCAGCTGTTATGTTAATGGTCACATTGCTATCATCATGGAATCCGGTGCAGCATGTGTTAAACATTGATGCTGGGCAGACATTTCCTTGATGTTCATTGTTCAGAGGCAGGCTTTTATAGCTTGACCCATAAGAACTTTACTTTCTAAGCCTATGATTTGTGCAAAGTAAATCTTTGTGTCTTTGTGTCTGCAGATGTTTTCACTAACGAAGGATACTCAGTGAGACAATGGAAGAACCCCAATGGTTTGTTTGTGGAGATATCAAAGTCACCAGACAAGGTAAGTCGGGTGTAAAACATGTTAAGACATTGTTAAATTGTTATTTTAGTGTGAAAACTAACACTTTGAATGTTTACAGGATTCTGGCTTTGAACTAGTTTATTTTGACTCCACTGGGAAACCGTTCACATTGCTGGCGATTTGTTGCCAAAAAAAGATGAGGCATCAAGTCAAGAGAGCTCTAGAGGAACCGGATGTATTTGAACTATGGGACTTTGATGATATTCCTGTTGAACCATTTAATCCAGAAACATCATCAATGATGACAACAGAAACATCGGCTTACTCAGCAATTGATACAGTTGAGGAAAGTAGTTATGATTCAGGATTTAATGACTTGTGGGGATTTGGAGAAATTCCTGAAGAGCCATACACTGGAATAGATTTAGAGATACCAGTACCTACGGCCTCAACTACAACAGTTACTACTGTTTCATTAGTGACTACTGCTGCTACAGGTCCCTTTACATTTACTCCCACAATAACGGCCATCACAGCTGCTCCCACTACAACAACAACAACCGCAATCACTACTGCCCCCGCCATGACAATGACTATGGCCGCAACGACGACCAGCGCCCCGTCCACCACGACGACAGGCGCCCCGTCCACCACGACGACCAGCGCCCCGTCCACCACGACGACAGGCGCCCCGTCCACCACCACGACCAGCACCCCGTCCACCACGACCAGCACCCCGTCCACCACCACGACCAGCGCCCCCTCGACCACCACGACCAGCGCCCCCTCGACCACCACGACCAGCGCCCCCTCGACCACCACGACCAGCGCCACCTCGACAACCACGACCAATACCCCGTCCACCACCACGACCAACGTCCCCTCGACAACGACGACCAGTGCCCCGTCAACCACCACGACCAGAGCCACCTCGACAACCACGACCAATGCCCCGTACACCACCACGACCAAAGCCCCCTCGACAACGACGACCAGCGCCCCCTTGACAACAACGACCAGCGCCCCCTCGTCAACCACAACCAGCGCCCCCTCGAGCACGACGACCAGCGCCCCCTCGAGCACGACCACCAGCGCCCCGTCCTCCACGACGACCAGCGCCCCTTCGAGCACCACGACCAGCACCCCCTCGAGCACGACCACCAGCGCCCCATCCTCCACGATGACCAGCGCCCCCTCGAGCACCACGACCAGCGCCCCCTCGAGCACGACCACCAGCGCCCCCTCGAGCA
>CAKAOH010019310.1:0-101388 GCA_916701665.1 Sebastiscus tertius
GTTAGGGTTAGGGGTTTGGGTTAGGGTTAGGGTTAGGGGTTAGGGGTTAGGGTTAGGGGTTCGGGGTTAGGGTTAGGGTTAGGGTTAGGGGTTAGGGGTTAGGAGTTAGGGTTAGAACATTTGTTCTTGAGTCTTGAAATCTGGTACAGACATACTTTGGGCAATTATCTGACAGTACAGTTTTGACATTTGACACACATCACACTTGACTCAATAATCAAAGTTTTGAAAAATGAGGAAAAACACTGACATTGTGTTAGTTAAATGTTTTCCATATGACTTTTTTTCATACTGCATATCATTTATATAGAAAAACAGTAGTTCCATCATGTGCCCAAAGACTAGATATAATATGATGATAAAAACTCACTTTTCAGCCAAACGGTTTGACCGATTCTGAAAATGTCTTCACATTTATGCTTAGGCAAGCCCAGAGAACACTTCCAGCAATTAAGCGTTTCAGTTTTGGGCACAAATGGGATCGGATCAGTCGGATCTTCGTCGGGTCAAAATGTTTAAACATGGTCACCATATACATATGCAGTGCATTCAGAAAATATTTATTCCTCTCTATTTTTGTCACATTTTGTTATGTTGCAGCCTTATGCTAAAATTGTTTAAATTAATTTCGCCCCCTCATCAATCTACAGTTAATGCTCCATAATGATAAAGTTTATCAAATAGAAAAAACTTAGATATCACATTGAAAAGTATTCAAACCCTTTGCTATGACACTTGACATTTACCTCAGGTGCTTCCCATTTCTCTTGATCTCCTTTGAGATGTTTCTACACCTTGATTGGAGTTCACCTGTGGTCAATTCAATTGATTGAACAGGATTTGGAAAAGCACACACACCCATCTATATAAGTACTCACAGCTGACAAGGCACATCAGAGCAAAAACCAAGCCATGGTGCCAGGTGGAAGGATCAAAATGTTGTCTATTTAAATATAGCTGTGGTTGAAGTCAGCGCACAGGCGTTACACTTTTCATAAATGCTGATTTCCAATAACCTTCCATCTAAATGTGATGTATGTGAAATACAACGACAATCCTTCTAATCTCTTTTAATGTTTCCCCTAATCATTTTCCCATACATCCCATACATTTTGGGCTTATTATATTTACTACATCAGGTTTGTTTATAAAGAGTAAATTAAAATGTACAATAAACTAAAAAATACATCTTTCTGAAAAAACATACGTCCTCTACAAATTAACTCTGAAGTCAAAGTTAAAAATAACATTCAAATACTGTCTGACCTCAGTCTGCAATTAGTATGCAGTAAGTTGCTCCATTAACACAGCTTGGCCACTGGAGGTCTCTGTTAACCTATTGATGAAGAGAAGCGTGTATTTTCTTTGCATAATGAACAATCAAAGAGAGCAGACACCACGCTGTGGATTTTACACCTGCTTTTCCCCACAATCTTGAAAATTCATTAGGTATTAAAGAGCTCAAGGCCTTTTTCACAGCAGTGTAAGGAATAAAAGGGTCTGTTTTCTCTGTTCTCACCTGACAGGAAAAACTAGCAGAGAGGAAGAAGATCCTGCTCAAAGCAGCTCAGAGGTAAAAAATGAAATATATAAAGATTTACAGTTCATATATGAAAATGCTTTTGTTGCCTCAAAGCTCGTGTCACAATATTTACCTAATTGAATGCTATTATCCCGCTGTCACAGGGTCACAGATAGTTTTTCCATTGTATCATGCTGCATTGTGCCCAGGGTGATGAATAGCAGCACCCTGTTTGCTCTGGAATAATCTCTCTGCTCACCAAACATATTTCCTTGGGTGATTTTCATTTCAACAAAGCATGGTACTGAATTAAAACCACCTCTGTAGGATTACACATTTCAAAGCCAATGGTGGCTTCTTGTGCCTGGAACCAAATCAATGAAAATGTAGCCGACTGAAAAGTATTGGTATACAAATACACAGTATGTACATTATAGACTGTCACAAGTCTATAATATCAACACTAGCAACTGCTGCAGGAAAACCTAGATGACATTTCCTCACTTTAAATGAAAACAGAGCACCTTTACTCTAATATCCAGAGCATTAATATATCAGCAAACAACTACTTGCTATGTAAAGATATAGAGGAGTAATGTCTACCTGAGCAGAGAATAAAGTCGCTCTCCCTCTGTGTGAGTTTTAATCTGAGCTTCTCTGTGCTTTGTTGACATAGCCGGGCCGGCCACACTTGCTTTTAGTGCATGTTCGTGTATGTGAGCTTGCCCCACTGCTAGCTCACGGCTGCCGCTCTGTACTGCTCTCATACGGCGGTTACAGCTGGTAACGCCGTCCCGACCGACGGCAGTGTTGCCTTTGTTTTCACTGCTAGCACCGTTAGCACCGTTAGCTACGAGCCGCCATCTCAACTGTCAACCATGTTGAGAGCCGTGCGGAGGCAATAGAAATGCTCCAAATGTTGCATTTAGCACCTTTAACACCTGCTATCTGAGCTACAGAAAAATTATTAACTTGTGTCTGTTGCAGCAGTAACGTAAGGTAGTTATTGGACAACATCAACATACATATTACCCAGCAATCATCAATGCATATACTGTACTGTATATGGCAAAAATACCTATGAAAATAAATTTAATTTATAATTTAAAATACATGTTTACAGTTTATTTATAGTTTTTATAGGTTATGTAGAATAAGCATTCAATTTTGTGATTGCTACTGACTATTTTACAAAGAAAAAAAGAAAACCATGAGGGAGATGGGTTCGCCTTTTCGAGGGCGACGTATAGCAAATTACACTATTTGTTAAGTTTATGAGTTTTTCTTGAATACAGGCGGTATCGGATCACAACTTTCTTTTTGTTTCACCACATTTCGTACTTTACAGCTGCTTTGCTTGTGCAGAAACAAAACAAATTAAGACATTACGTAGTAAAAACAGGATAATGACATCCTCCCAAACCATTAATTTAGCATCAACTCACAAGTAGCCAGCTACTTAAATAATTAAAAATCTTCCCCACTGCGATCATTAAAGTTTGATTTAATGTCATCCAAGGCTTGCAACTAATTAGTCTCTAAGATCAAATTATTGCACATCAGTCAAATTTTATGTAAGAGTAATGACTATAATCACTGAAATATATTGTATATAAAACATAAACAGACATTAAGTGTGTGTTTTATCTCTTTCTCTACGCTGTGAATCTGCAAACCACACATGAAAAACTCTGAATGATTTCTGAGCACTTTATTTTTTCAGTGTGTGCTCCGTGTGTACGTGTGATTGAATGAGAACAATTTTGTGCATGTGAGTGTGTCGGGTTGCACTCTGTGGGGATCTTTAATGAGATTTTTTGTATCCTCCATCTCTCTCTCTCCACTGCCTGGAAGCCGTCCAGTGGCTGGGTTCCCGGAAGCGTGTTAAAGGCTATTTATGTCAGGCTTTGTGTGTCCGGCCCTGCGTCTGTGTGCATGTGTGTGTTTGTTACAGATGGAGAAGACAGATAGATTAGCTTCTGGAAATATGCTGTCTGTGGTTGCACGTCCTGAGCTGAATCGTCTGAGTGTCCTGGCAGGCGCGGATGTGAAGGTGTAGTGTTACATGTTTGTGTGTGTGTGTTTGCAGTCAACACGAGGAGAAGGAGAAAGCTCTAAAGGAGCAGCTCTCACACCTTACTGCACTCCTCCCAACCCTCCAGGTACAGTAAGATAAATCACACCATAAATCTGAGGGGATGTGGGGTGATTAATGGAATAGGAAAGAAGAAGAAAAAAGTTCTGATACACACATTTGTGTTCAGGTTTTGGACTTTTCTTTAATCTTGAATTGTTGGCATAATAATCCAACCATTTGGGGGCTTGAACAGTTATTTAAATTAAACCATTTGAGTAGTTTATTGGGGAAATCGCAGTCTGGTGGAACTGCTGAAACAACTCATGGACATCTGAAACATGACAAGGAGCCCAAACTAGATTGTCTTTTTTTGTTTTTGTGTACATCTAGCTATCTGGAGTGCCTACCAATACACAAACTGTGAAATAAGACAACCCAGTCAGTTTTTTGTGGGCTGTCTAGATCAGTTAACATGTGATTCAACAAGCCATTCAGATTTGGCTCCCCTTCCTATATGTCATATGCGGGCTCGTTACAATACACCCCCCCGCCCCCATCTGAGTATCTCCACACATGGCTTGAGAACTACCTTTGCAAAGGTGCACCATATTTTTCTCACAAGCCAATCAGAGCAGACTGGGCTTTTTCAGGAGAGGCTCTTAAAGAGACAGGCACCAAAACATAGCGTTTCAGACAGGGTGAATACAGGTATATTCAGACAGTATGAGAAAAATAATGTGTTTTTTGAACATTGAAGCATGTAAACATGTTCTAGTAGAAACACAAAATACAAGTATGAACCTGAAAATGAACATAATACGGTATGTCTCCTATAATCTTTACCAGTGCATTGTATTTTATAAGCTTATCATGTGTCAGTAGTGGAGTAGAAGTATAACGTAGCATAAAATGAAAATGCTCAGGTAAAATACACCTGAAAACTGTAGTAAATGTTGTTACTTCCCACCACTGCCTGTAGTTGCACGCCCATTTATAAAAGTTATACTTTAGAATAAAAGTTATACTTTTATAAATGGGATATGGAAATGATGATTCTGATCATATTGCAGTTAGATTTAGATGAATTTACTACCATTTGACAGAGGAGGGAACAAGTCGTTGTTTTGTAAGTCACAAGTAAGTCTCAAGTCTTTGCACTCAAGTTCCAAGTCAAGACAGGCAAGCCTAAACTTTGAGTTTTGAGTCCTAAACAAGTCATAATGAGCTTCTCAGCAAATATAATGCCGTTTTAACAACAGAGTAACTGGCGCCAACTGTAACGTAACGTTAGTTCGTCATAGTTTTCTCCTGCAAATTGATTGGATGCTGTCGGATTGGTTCAAACAAAGTGGATCTGGGGAATTAAGTGAAAGATAATCAAATGAAAGTCCCAATAATATTCACCAAAAATAAAGAGTCCAGAGTTCAACAAAACAAAACCACTTTTCGGGGATTTAGCAATAAACAATAAAAGATAGAAATTCAGTTTGTTCAGTTCAGTTTTTTCCCCCGTGAGTGAATCCTCTTCCCAAACAAATCAATAAAGGATCTCTCAAAAAGTAAATAAACCCAACGTCTCCGACGCTGTCAAAGTTATGTCTGGTACCGGGCAATTGGTCGTCTTCGTGCATAACATAAATAACATATTTTTTTCAAATCTTTGGGCTTGGGTGAAGATATAAAGTATTTTCAAGTCAAAAGGCTCAAGTCCAATTGAAGTCACGGGTCACTGGTGTTAAAGTCCAAATTCATTTTTTATTTTATTTTGTCAAGTCAAGTCTAAAGTCATCAAATCTGTGACTCATGTCCGACTCGAGTCCACACCTCTGCCATTTAACCAATTTCCCTCTGTTGGTGTCACATATTCTATGCAGCCTGTTTGAAATCTAACCTTAAAAGGGACATATCATGCCCCTTTTCAGGTTCATACTTGTATTTTAGGTTTCTACTAGAACATGTTTACATGTTTTGACATTATTTTTCTCATACTGTCCATCTGAATATACCTGTACTCACCCTCTGTCTGAAACGCTCCGTTTTAGCGCCTGTCTCTTTAAGAGCCCCTTTAAGAATGAGCCTGCATGTGACATAGGAAGGGGAGTCAAATCTGAATGGCTTGTTGAATCACATGTTTTCTGATCTAGACAGCCCACAAAAAACTGACTGGGTTTTCTAATTTCACAGTGTGTGGGTTGATAGGCACTCCAGATACCCAGATGTATGTGCACAAGCACTGAAATGCAAATGTTTAATGCTATGTCCCCTTTAATCTCTGATATTTTCAGGTGCACCTCGTCACCTGTTCGGCCTTCCTCAGTTCCGCCAACAAGTTTGAGTTTCTGGACATGGGCTACGTGAGTACAGCCACAAAAACTATGAACTATGTTTTATTATTATTGCATTTCATGAGAATCAAATATGAATTTAGAGTTGCAGTGCTGCAATACAAGACATATGTGGGTTTCTAAAACCATCCCGTCTCCTGTAAAGAGCTTAAAGTGCATTCTGAGGACGTTTTCTTGACTGAACTGGTCTGTAAATGGAGGCTGTCCATAATGTGTCATCGAGGTGAAACAGATCACTGAATCACAAGCGGGTGTTCTTGCTTACACAGCAACTGATGGAGAGGCTGAAGAGGATTGTAAAACTCCCTCATCGACTGAGACCAGTGCAGAGCAGCAAAGTGAGTAGGAACTCCCTTCATGCAGAGCTGGAAAAGGTTACATCCAGTATACAATCCACTGCAGCGTTCTGATTAGTTGTTTCACTTGTTCCCAATGCAGTTTCACCTCTTTCTCCTCTGTGGCCCTAAAGCCCACAACCAATCTTTCTTGTGAGAGAGTTGAGTTCAGTGCCTTCCAGAGGGATCTTTAGTCATTTATTCATTTATTTATCAGGGACAAGACACATCAGTTAACATCAATATGATGTAAATGTGCCAGATTTAGCCAAAAGCAGACAAAACAAAATCAAAGCACATAAAGGAGAATAGTAAAGCAAACCCATTTCCATACACATACCAGCACACATGACAATCAGAATTTACAACAACAAACAAGACTAAACATCTGAAACAACGACAAAACTATAGTCTTACAAGTAAAAATGACAATATAAGCTTACAATAACTTATAAAAGGAAAAGCAGAAATCCATAACGGACAGCAAACCATAATAAAAGTTATAGAGTAGGTTAATTAAATATTTATATCAGCGAATGAAAACAATACTAGAGCAGGAACATACAGATGGACGACAAATTGAAAGAAAAAACAACAAAAAACAGTCAGTCAGTCAGTCAGTAAGGTGTTGGACCTCCACAAGCCTCTAGACTCTGGAAACCTCCACTAAAATACATTTCTGTGCTTGGTGTTTCCATGATGGTGGCTGACTAACACTTTGCTCCAAAATCTGCCAAAGACGTTCAATAGGGATGAGATCTGATCACTGTGAGGGCCACAACATATGAGACATGCATATAATTTTCATACTCATCAAAACATTCAGTGTATGGAGGACGGAACCTGCCAAAATCAAAATTAAATTACTCGATAAATAAATAAATGTACCAAAAATAATTAAAAAAAAATAAATGTAGGCAGTAATAAATTGACAAAATAAAAATAAAAATTATATTTCTTTTTAAATTTGCTTCTTTATCTATTTACCCTATCTATCTACTCTTCTATTTAATTTTCCCTTTTATTTAATTATTTTTGCATTTTTATTTTTATTTATTTTTATTCATGATTCAATTTATGTATTTATTTATGCATTTATGTATGCATATACTGTATGTATTTATTTATGCATGATTTTCCCTTTGCATTTCTCCCCTATTTATTTCCTCAAATGTATTTATCTCTGTAATCTTTTCTTTATAAATTAATCTTTTTACATTTCTTTATGCATTTCTGCTTCATTATGCAAATGAGGGGTCTGTCATTCAACATGTGTCATGGGCTCAAATTTTCACTTACTGGTTGATTGACATCAGCGTGCATGGATCGACTTTATGCTAGCTAGCTGTCTTATCAACTTCATTTCCGGTTATTGCTCAGTAGTATAATGGGTATGGTAGTGTTTTTCTTTTCTTTTTAGTCCTGTTTATTTTTCTTTTAAATGTTGATAATGACATTACTAATGATGATGGCTATTATTAGATTTCTTAGGTTGCTATTGTTACTAATATATTGTTGGGTGAACCGTGGGAATGGTCCTTATGTCTTTCTTCCTCTTTTCTTTCTTATTTGGCTCGGTTTGGGAGTGCTTTTTTCTGTTTTTCATACAAACAACATAGAATAATATGGCATAAATACATGCCCATATTATATTTGCAACTCTTTTTGAATGAATACAGAACTAAGTGACCTTATCGCTGTCTTCGATTAGATCAACACAGACTTCAGAAGTGAGTTTGCCCGCTGTCTGGAGCCCTTACTGCTGCTGGGTCAGCGCTGCCCTCCTTCTGTTGCCGGATCTATAAGTGTTGCAGCAAGGTGAGATCATTTACATACTTACAATCATGTTTTGAAGTAAATTCTTTGATTCATGTGAAGCCAGAGCAAAGCTCTGAGAACTGGGGTGATGTGTTCTAGTTTCCCGTCTCTAGTGAGGACTCTGGCAGCACCGCTCTGAATAAGTTGTAGTTGTCTGATTGATTTTTTTACAGAGACCTCTAAAGACACTGTTACAATAATCAAGTCTACTAAAGACAAAGGCATGTATAAGTTTCTGTAAGCCTTGCTGAGACATGAGACCTTTAGGTCGAGCTATATTTTTGAGGTGGAAGTAGGCTGATTTTGTAATCCTGTTGATGTGGCTTTTGAAATTTAGGCCTGAGTCCAGAGAGATTTCTGACATGATTTGAGGTTTTAAACATTCAGGCTTCTAGATGAGCACTGACATTTGTTTGTTCCTTTTTGGCACCAAAAATAATCTTTTCAGTTTCATCCTTATTTAATTGGAGAAAATTCTGGCACATGCAATCGCTGATTTGTTCTATGCACTTGTTCAGCGAGTGCATTGGTCCATAATCATCTGGGTTTATTGTGGCATCTTTTGGATTCTTCCGAGAAAGCAAAAAATCTGGGCAGAACATTTCAAACTTGTGAAGAATCCAAACTCCAAATCCCCAAATGGTTTACAAGTACAGATGGTAGACAGCTATGACTACAGCGAGAGGAAAGGAGGCGCCATGCTGAGTCCCACTATGGAAGATATTCTGTCTATCTGTGAGCCCTTTACACTGATATGTTTTCGTAACTCACCTTGTTGCATTGGGGGTGGGGAAGAGACAGTCAATCCTGTTTTAGAAAGCTCTGGTTCACTGCAAAACAACATGATGGAGATGTACTTAAACGTCAAGTGTTGCATTGAATTTAGTTGCAGAAAACCCCAAAATCTACCATATAGTCTTTTAACTTCACAGATTCCTTTGAGAATTACATCAAATCAGCATTGAACACAACCTTTATTCAAACACCCATCACTGTCTTTTTTTCCTGTCCTTCACGTCACGTACACATATGTGCACTGACTGATTTTTTTCCACATCAGCGTCCCCCCCCAACTGTTCACAGGTCTTTAAGCCCACCCACTAATGCCAACATACTGACAACTCTCCCTTCCAACTTGCTGAGCGGCCTGCCAGTGCAAGATGCAAAGCGGGTCGTGATTGGTGGCCTGGCCGGCTGGCACTATTTTTATCATAATTTCACAGAACTCTCCGGGATTCATCTGGAAGTTGGAATGCAGGAGAGGTCGGGCCACTTTGTTCCAGGCCGCTGATGTCACAGCTTTAGCACAAGTCTTTAATTGGCGTCAGTGATGTGAGGACAGAGGATGACATGTGTATGGCAGAAAGAGAAAGAGAGAGAGAGAGAGAGAGAGAGAGAGAGAGAGAGAGGGACACATGTTTTGGACAGGTCCACTGTTGCATCAATGCTGAAGGAAGGAGTAAAAGCCCACCAGACTCCAGGTAAATTTATATGTGTTTTAGTGTTTTCAAGTCATTGCAGTTTATCCTCTTGTATAGAGTGGAGTGTCCTGAGTCTGTGCCTTTTGTTGTTGAATTTCTGGAATATTTATGGTGATTGTAGGTTCAAGCAAATGTGTTTTACTGACTGAATAAGGTCAGAGGCAGAGTCATACCCTGGCTTTCTGCTCTCTCTTGAGAATGTCTGTTGATGCCATTGACACTGTCAGATAACAGTCGTTACACGAGGTGCTCGACTTTCAAGTCCACTACTCTTCAGTCCACAGACGGAGGAGCAAATGAGCTTTTCCTCACCGTATGGTAGCTCAGAAAGACGCCCACATGGTGTGTCGTGTTACCCGGTGCGACTCAATGTGTTGTTGTGTCTGATACATCTTCAATTGTCGTCTGAAAGCTCCTTCCTCCACTTGTGAGCCACTAACGCAGGATGCAAACCGGGCAGGGATTGGTGGACGGCCAGCTGGCTGGAACCTATTTGTATTATAATTTCACACAACAGAAGTGAAGTTGTACAGCCTTGTTCTCTCATGCACCCAATTCAATTCCTTTAATTGGCTGTGTTGGGACACAGTCTGGATGCTCAGAGGATATTCGTATGGCAGCGCGTGAGGGATGTATTCACACCTTGGCTACTGTAGAATGGCTTCAGGGCAGATAGGCATGAAGCCAAGACTCTGGTCCCACCAGAACCCTGATAAATGTATGTTTATCTACAGTTGTCTGGATATGTGCTGCGCATACATACTTTCACACTCCTGGTGAAGGTGATGTTAGAGAGATGTGAGTGTTTTGTACTGTGAGTGACAGCGAATGTATTGATGTACTTCACATGATATATAACCTTCATAATTCAGGTAGTTTCATTGAGATCAAGATCTCTTTTGCAAGAGAGACCCATAGATTTTATATAAGAAGTGGACGTAGTTACCATGACGTCACCCATTGGTTTGTGGACTGCTGCATTGATGCCTCGAGTTCAGCACTTTGGCCATCGCCATCTTGTTTTTTTGCAACCAGAAGTGATACAAGGGGGAACTGAACTGAACGCTGAATAACACCAAAAATGTTATAATTAACTTTCACAAACTGAAAACCTAGCAACCTGTCAATCACAAGGTATTCACGCCCTAAAGCATACCCTGCTTTATGGTCTATTTTACTCTAAATGGAAACATAATTTACTAAATGAACATCAGGCTGTATTGAAGAAGACTTGAAACTAGCGATTGAGACCATAAACTCATGTTTACAATGTTTACTGAGGTAATAAATCAAGTGAGAAGTAGGCTCATTTTCTCATAGACTTCTAGACAATCAGACTTCTTTTTGCAACCAGATGAGTCGCCCCCTGCTGGCTATTAGAAAGAAGGTAAGTTTAAGGCACTTCTGCACTGGCTACATAGCCAAACAAAACAAAACAAAAGGACAAATACATAACCTGATGAACAAAAGAGCATATAAAGAACAGTTCCTTCTGGGGTGTATCCTTTTTCTGACCTGATTGATTTTCTCCTGAAAAGTCTTTGTGTGGTTACTTTTAAACATGGACATATTAAAAAATGAAGTCAGCTGACCACCAGGAGTTACTGCTGAGCTTTGTCCAACATTTTTCAACAAAGTTGTATTCATAGAAAAAAAAAGAAAAGTGGAGAATTTAGAAATAAATGTCAAGCAACTCAACAATAAGTTAAATGTTACATTTTATTCAAAAGCTGGAGCTGCTCCGAGGTCAGCAGCAGAATGTGTATCTCACATGAGAATCAGTTTTATTGGCTGAGGAAGTTACTACACAATACAGAACAACATTGAATGATTGTGAAAGTGAATCAGAAAATATGTCTTAGATCAGATAGTGTGTAGAAAAACTACACAAAGTTGTGTATACATCTTAGTAGAATACAAAGTAGAAATTGTGAGTAGGTTGTAATGATGGAAATTCTGCAGCAGGGTGTTTTGCATACAGTATGCACACAATTCCCAACTGATTGCAATGATAGAAAGCTGTGGGAGCCAGCAACCACAAAAAACAGTATATTAACGATACAGCACTGGGTTCTGAGTAGTGCAAGCTGTACATGTAGGCTGCTATATTTATATAATATCTATACAGTCAGAACAGAGCTGCATAGAGGTCAATGTATTTAATATGAGGCTGTAATCCTCCTGTGGTAGAAGACACAGGGGTTAGCTAGATGTCTTGTTTATTGCTGATTATTTCCTGCTCACCTCAGGCACCAGTCCCCCCTCTCCATGTCTTGCCGCTCCCCGTCTCTCAGTGAGATGCCGCTGGGCTCGGTGTGCGGGAGAAGGCCCACTTGTCACCGCAACATCTGCACAAAGGTCCTTCTGGCTGAGGGGAGGGAGACGCCCTTCACCGAGCACTGCCGCAACTATGAGAACACCTACAGGGTGAGTGAGGTGTTGAGGTGACAATTACCTGATGCTTTTACCCTGAACAACATCCAAACAAGACTTAAAGGAGCCTATTTTCACATGTTTTTGTGTAAAAGTGACTAATGGGGACAACAATTTTTGAAATTGGTCCAGTATTGAGGGAGAGCGCTGTAGACAGCAGCCGCTAAACGGGATGCAATGTAATCGCTCCGGGGCAATTCCGCACCGTCAATGTATGTCCACTTAAAGTGCTTATTTTTGCCGCTGAAAGGCTCACTCAGCTTATTACTATAAGTGTCAGATAACGTTATGGAAAGGGCCCTAGAGAGGAATAAAACATTTTCCCTACCTTTCACTCGATCTGTTTGTTATTGTGTGTCTCGCTCGGAGACGACTCATTGTGAAATGTTGCGTTGCCTCCGTCATCATCTAAATATTCAGCCATGACATTGAAAATCTTTTAAATAAAACTAAGCTACGCTTCCTATAGTCCAAGACAAAAACTCTGACAATACCGGCACTTATCTCTCCACTCTCATGCACATTTCCACTGTTGTCTTTCGGCTACAAGTCACATGACGCAATAACAAACAGAAAGCGGAAGGTAAGAAAAATGTTGAATTTCTCTGTAGGGTCCTTTCTGTAATGTTGCCATAATGTAGCCTGTCAGTAGCAAAGACAAGTACTTTTATTGGACATACATTGACGGTGAAGAGTTGCCCCAAGCAATTCAACGTATCCTTACACAACGGTTTGTAGGATATCTTACGAAAAAGTTATTCCTCCCTTTTTGTTCGTTTTCCTACGAATGTCCTGCAATACGTCAGTTTCCACTCATTAAATGCATACAGTCTTATCAAAATAAACTTCCGTCTTCACAGTAAACAACTTCCTTAGGTTTAGGCAATAAAACTACTTTGTTAGGTTGAGGAAAATATCGACTTGGTTAGGATTAGGCAACAAAACTAGTTAGTTAGGCTTGAAAAAAGATCAACCATGTTAGGATTAGGCAACAAAACGACTTAGTTATGTTTAGGAAAAGATCGTGGATGGGTTAAAATAACTCTGGAAGTGGTGTTACTTAAGTACATAGCCTACGTGACAAATAAATCAACGTTGACTTCCTGTTTCCTGCGGGACATGAACAGCGGACTCCTCGGTGAAAGTCTGGTGTTTTTTGACTCGTCCATACACCCCGACCTTCTCCCAATACGGAGTTTGCTGCTATACACAAACATATAAACGAACGTATATTTCCTTTGGTCCCCAGTAATACACCTGCCAAGTGTGAAGTCGATCGGATGAACGGTACTCAAAATACGCGAATAACACACAGAGGGACAGACAGGCAGACAGATCCCTTGCTTTATTAGATTAACAAGAAGTGCTTTATGTTTTAAGATATTTTAATAGTCTTATGTCTATAGTTTATAAATCTCCTGTATTTGGATCCACATTCGTTAAAACTCCTGTAACAGCTTCTCTTCCTGGATGAGGATCCATCTCTGATCCTCACAGTGAAACAAAGCAAAGGCGGCAGCATGAAGTCCTCTGGGATCTCAAGCTGTCTGGTGGACAACGAGGTTTTCACGCTCAGATGCGCTTCACCTGGCATCTGTACACCCATCAGATCTCTGCTGCTTTAAAGACACTGAAGCAGCTCTTGAGTGTTATGTCTCTAGCACTATATATACTGTATACTGTATACTGTATGTGCGTTTACAGACTCTCCAGACAGAGATTCAGAATCTGAAGGACCAGGTCCAGGAGCTGCACCGAGATCTGACCAAGCACCACTCCATCATCAACACAGATCAGATGGGAGAGATCATGGACAGATCGCTGCACATCGACAGCCAGATAGCTTCGCAGCACTCCACCGTGGAAACCATGAGAGTCATGTTTGAAGAGGTGCGTCGAGTGATGCCTTGATGATGACCTTTAGCGTGGACCTTCCCCTGCCAGACAAAAGAAAAAAACATTTGTCCTCAGTCAGTACCTCCAGCTGAATACTAACAAGCTACAGTAGCTCTCCCCCATTGTTATAAATGTGAACTACTAGGAGTGCAAACAGAGAGAAAAGAAAAGAAGCAAATGTCAAGGTATCCCATGAGTCGAATGACTGCAGAATCAACTCACCACTTTCTCCTCACAGAGCTGGGACGAGACTTTTCAGAGGGTCTCTAATGAGCAGGAGATCTATGAAGGTTTGTCTTCGACATTTAAAATGCATCGCTCAAATGTTTATCTCTTTAATATTTTATATTTCGATCCTTTTATTTTAATTTCATTTTCTGCGTTTACTGATTCCAGCCCAGCTTCATGACCTGATGCAGCTGAAGCAGGAGAACTCTTACCTGACCACGATTACCAGACAGATCAGCCCGTACATCCTGTCCATTGCAAAAGTCAAAGAGAGGCTCGAGCCCAGGTGTGGTATTCAGAGGATATATTACCCCCATATTGTCCATCTGCTGCCATTTTGGTTGACTGATGACAGTGATTGGAAGGAAATGGAAGATACCAGTATCGGAAATGCGTCCTAAAATGCCTAAAATTTGGGATCAGGTATCGCCAGTCAGGTATCGCCAGTCTATGCACCGATCTGATACCATAATTTATTAACCCAGAAAGAAATCCACTTGTTTAACTGGAAATCGATTCTTTTTTGCCGCTCCAAAACAGTAGCCTTCACTGAGCTATCACCTGGATGTATCATGGCTGTCACTGGCAACTACTGTTTTAAAGCAGCGAAGATGAACTGATTGCAGGTAGTTTGTCACGTGACGATAGCAAACAACAACAGTGGAGAGTATAATGGTAACCATATTTCACAGTGGGAAATCCAACAAGCTGTTAAATAATAATTATAATAATAATAATAACTATTTTATTAACTTTTTTTTTATCACGCTGGTATCGGAGCTGTACTCGGTATCGGCCGATACTGCAAACTCAGGTATCGGAATCGGAATCGGGAAGGGAAAAATGGTATTGGAACGTCTCTACTCCAAAGCAGCTCTGATATGAAGTACCACTTCATAAAGCTTGGGGGAGTGTATGTAAAGAAAATAACAGCAACAAAAAATGTTGTATGCCTTGTAATGTAATTTTTAGGGGGCAGGGCTGCTTGTAAACAAAATGTAATGCGTAGAATCACCAAACAAAGTCAGTGTGGCTTTTCCTGACTTTTTTGTTTTCCTTTTAAAAATGAAGTGGAGATAAACATTAAAGGATGAGGCTTAGTAAATTAAATTATTGTCAGCAAATCCCATGAAAAGACCAAATACAAATAGTGAATTATTTATTCTCTGTGTATCTTCTTCCTCTGTGTCATACAGCTCCATTGTTGTCCAAAAACCATTAAAAACACATCAGTTGCCAGTTGCACTGGGTGACATGTTCCTTCATTACCATGAACACACACACACACACACACAAGCACACACGGTAGTTTATCTTAACTCAATTCCACATACACCGTTCTGCTGCAGTAAATACTCACTGGAGCTGCAAATTTGTATTAATCTTCAGCTGAAAGTAGTCCCCAACATATGCACTATTTACTCCTGTTTGCATGTTTGTGAAATCTACAGTGACCAGCTGTTTTAGGAAATTCCTAGGAGCATTTTTTCTACAAATGAAAATGTGTATTTGGGGGCTGTTTTTAAAGATTGACATCTTCAGTGGGAGCACATGGACTTGAGGCTGAGTGCCACAGACAGAGTGGGGGAGTTGGAAGGTTTTGTTCTCTCCGTGGGATTTGTTGACAATAAAAAAAAATGCAGAATAACACCATGGCTTGTTCTTTAACAGCACTGACAACAAAAGCAAATGTTCATATTTCAAAATGTATTTTCTAGGTTTGAGGAGCCTAAAGAGCACCATGACGACCGCACAGAGACGATGCTGAAAATCTATGAAGACGGCACGATCGCTAAAGACAGTCAAGACAGGTACTGACATACACTGTGCACTAGGGATGCATCTATCAGGCTGATACTGACTCAAATAACTGGATCGGGTACTGGTAGCAATGGGGCCGATCTATTCAATTCAATTTTATGTCTTCATCTGATTACATGTCATACGTCAGCATCACGCCGGTAGAACACATAGCTGAGGAAGCAAACAACAAACATGTCAGCTGTTTGGAGGTATTTCACACTTTCTTGCTTTTAATACTAAATAACAATTCAGTAAATCTATATCTACAGTATGTATTTTGTGTTATAATGTTAGGAAAGCAATGTTTAAGTCAAGCCTGATGTTGCCTTACACATAAAAGAATGATCCCAGTCACTTTCACACAGTGAGGCATACAGTTTATTAATTAAACACTAGTATCAGATCAGTACTCTGTATCGTCCGATACTTAAAGCCTAGGTATCGCTATCGAGACTGAAAAAGTCAGATCGGTGCATCCTTACTGTGCACAACGGTAGTTTTTCTATACGTAAAGCCTTATATTAAGTAGAATGTATCATCCATTGAAACAAATAAATTCAAGAGCCATCACGGAGCATAAAATATTGTGTTTGTTTTAGGATTCGGGCCTGATTTCTAAACTTTATATGATGATTTAAGGACCACACTCTATGCTAAATGTTTCCTGTCTCAATAGATTTTCTTCTGGCTGGGTTATAATGAAGAGCTTGAGTTGTTTATTATGGAGGGAACCACTTTGTGATGGATTTTATTTGCAGGAGGCAGAGAGAAAAAAGTAGTTTATGACATGATTTATGTCTTGTTTCATCACTCCATCATATATTCAGTACCTTACAGATCCACATAGACTGGATAATCCTACAAGAATGACACAACCAATCATTTCAATTTGTGATTATGGATACCCTAAATGTTACATTAAATAGCAGGTTTAGTGGTAACAGCGTAGTATATAGTATAGTATACAACATTTATTAAATATGTGTTCATGTATTGGGTGTCGGAGTGAGGCACCTCATTTATTTTGTCTTGACAGTGACAACCAGTCCTGTGTCACAGACCAGGACAGACACAAGAACAACCGCCCGCTGATCCTCGAGTCGGGGGACAGCTCTGTCATGACCAATCGTCCAGGCAGACCCAAAGTTCCCACGGAGACGTCCAGCCTCAATGAGATGCCTTCATAAACATGTCATTTCTGTGCCCCTCTCCCCTCCCTGCTCCTGTGCAGCAATGTGCCTTAATTCAAACATAACAAGCCCCAGGACGGTATGGGACTTCCTCTACTGTCCAGATACTCTACGTTCCATTTTGTCAGCAATAGGGAGCTGTCAACAGCTCCAAGGTGAGCCCTTGGATAGACACTAAGTGGAAGTGCATACATGGATGTTAAAGACCGTCAGAGCTGGACATGGACAGCCTCCTTGTTCAAAAAGATATCATTGTGAAAAGTCTGCCTTTCTCCCTCTTAGTTAGCCTTTCTCAGTTAGTTTGATAGTCTGTTTTATGGGTTCATAGAATTTCTGTTGCCGGGATGTCGGAGTAGATCAGCTGCTCAGCAGCTCAATCAAGGAAAGTGAGAACAGGTTTGCCTCATTATGTCCTCTTAGCAGGGAGGGCTGCGTGCTGTTACAGTGTAGGAAGATAGTTCTGCAGTAAAAGACATTCTGTTATATTTGTTGTGCTCTTTGGTATGTAATAATTACCCACAGATGAATCTTGATGTCAGCAGTAACTTAGAAACCTTATAGTAAAGGGTATCTTTGCTGTTTTTCAACCCTATTTTCCCATATTTTTGTGCCTAAGTGACTAATAGGGACAACAAATTTTGTCAAGTATTGAGGGAGAAATCTGTAACAAGCTGCGAGGGCAAGTGAGCAGCGTCAATATAACGTTACGTTCACTAAAAGTGCTTGTTTTGCCACTGACGGGCTCAGATTGTTATTAGAAGTGTCTGACAACATTATGGAAAGGACACTACAGAGAAAAAATATGTTTTTCTTACCTTTCGCTTCCATTTTGTTTGTTATTGTGTCCAAGTCCCGCTCAAGGAGAAGTCTCGTTGTGAAATCTGAATATCTGTATTCTCAAATAAATACAGGCAGCCTTCGAATTCAAAGACCTCATTCACATAGCCGAAATCATTTAAATATTCAGCCATGACACTATTCCACTGTTGTCTACCGGCAGCATGTCACCTCAGACTCAGATTTCACAACAAGACTTCTCCTTGACTGAGACACTTATGATAACAATCAGAGCCTGTCGTGGCAAAAACAAGCACTTTTAGTGGACGTCAATCACAGTGCCCGCTTGCCCCTATAGGATTACATTACAGCTCGTGAGCGGCTGCTCTCTACAGCGCTCTCCCACAATACTGGACCAGTTTCAGAAATTGTTGTCACTATAAGTCAGTTAGACAAAAAAACATGGGAAAAAAGGGTTGCAGGTTGGAAAATACCAAAGTTACCCTTTAATTGTAATTTAATTATTTTGAATGATTTTAATGCTTGCTCTGTTTAGCTCACCCGACACTTGCCTGGGCAGGTGGTATAGTAGGTTCTCATAAGGTGAAGCTCTGAACGTGAAATGCTGTTCATCAGAGTAAGAGGAGAGAGGAGTTTGCTGTGAGGCTGCAGCTTTCTTGTGTTTGGTGTTCTTTTTCTTCAGTTTAATTTAGTTTTATTGAATTTCCCAGCTTTCGATTTGCCCTTTTTTTTCAGTTGACTTTTTGTTAATAAATGCCACTATTTTTGCACTACTCCTGCTTATCGACCTGGTTCTTCAACATCCCTTTTTGAAGTTTTCCGGTGCCAAACCACCTCATCTCCCTTGTATCTGGGGTGGCGGCACTACAATCATAAAGGTGTTACTTACTTTCCTGCTTTTTGTTGCTCTGTTTGTGCTTTGGCTGTTTAAATGATAAGTATGCTGAGTGTGAATTCTCGCTCTGTTTTTTTTTTTCTACTGTGTGTGTGTGCGTGTGTGTGTGTGTGTTTGTGTGTGTGTGTGTGTGTGTGTGTGTGTGTGTGTGTGTGGTGTGTGTGTGTGTGTGTGTGTGTGTGGAATTGCTTTTCACAGAATCTATTCTTTGCATAAAACATTTTTTTCTTTGGAAGCTGGAGGCTGATGATGGATGACTGCCCAGGTCCGATTCCCCAGAAGATTGTTGAACCGGTGCGACAGCACAGATGGAACACAGCAAATGCAATGATGTGTGTGTCATTCTCGGTGTCAGTGTAGGTCACATGTTGATGTGTGTGTCTCCTCTAAAATGAGGCAGTCGGTTCCAGGATGGTGTCTGCAGTGAGGTTTTTTTTTTTCCTCCAGCAGTTTCTACATCTACATGCAAGAAGTGGAAAACCTCGAATTACAGAGGTGTGTGAATATGACTGGCCTTGCCTTAACCTCGATCTCCTGCTAGTTTTTTTTAGACTCCACACTCATCCTCGATATCCCCGCCGACCCAGGCGCTGTCTAGAAATATATTCCTCTTGGTTTGCCTCTCGACTTCAACGCACATCAGTGTCAGCATGCTTTAAGGCATTTGCCCTGCAGGAAATCAGCAGGTAACTTTCCTTTTTGAGACTTCCCCTCTCTTTCTTTTCCCCCTATATATCCTTCTTAAAGGTGCTCAATATGATATTCAGAGCATTAATATAGCAGCAAACAACTATTTGCTATGTAAAGATATAAAGGAGTAATGTCTACCTGAGCAGAGAATGAAGTCGCTCTCCCTCTATGTGTTGTAATTCTTCTCCGTGCTTTGTTGACGTAGCCAGGTCGGCCGTGCGTGCTTTTAGTGCATGTTCGAGCATGTGAGCGTGTCTCACTGGCTAGTTCACGGCCGCCACTTTGCACTGCTCTTATACGGCGGTTACAGCTGATAACGCCATCCCACCTGACAAACACAGTCTCACGGCAGTTCATGAAATAGTCCAGAAATTTTATGTATTTGAGTCGTGTACAGAGACACAAATTTCACTTTTTTTCGTGACACTCAGCATGACTTTCAACAACGTATTTACACTGTTAGCGCTGTTAGCACTGTTAGCTATGGGCTACCGGCCCAGCCGTCGCTATATTGAGAGCTGTGCAGAGGCAATATAAATGCTCCCAGTCTTGCATTTAGTACCTTTAATTAATCATGTTGGTATTTCAAACAGTTGCCATGTCAAAACCGACGAGAGGTGGAACATAAAGGTATTTATCCCACTAGAGGAGCTGCCATATATCACCAGAATAATTTGAATTTGAGAGAGAGAAAGTGATGTCGACCGTAAAAGCTCTTTTGAAGGACCTTTTTCTGCGAATAAAAACAACATCTTTAAGCAACACAGAGCTCAGTACAGGGGAGCGATTCAAGGTGAAACATCCCCACCTGCTTCCAGCACAGAGACAGGAGCAGCCCCTATTCTCGGCACAGGTAAGGATGATAATGAGGCGCTAGAGTGATGGCTTCAGTGCTCAGAAGAAGAAGGTTATTTACATTTACACAGCCGGAGCGAAAGTGGGTTTGTTCAGAACCGCTGCTTCACAGGAAGTATTGGGGTCATGCTGGCCTCAAGGAACAGTCCCGCTCTGCAGAGGAGTCAGAGGTGCGGATTCATTAAAAATACATGTGTGACAGCAGAGTAACAAATGGCTGCGCCTGTGCTCTGGTCCTGTACTCCCTCCCCGTGGTCATTCATCATCTGCACTCATCGAACTACCAGGTCCATGTTCACTGTTCATTATTCTCTCAGTCTCTGCTGGGCTCCCTCTCCTACTGCTTGAGGGGCGGAAACAACCCGAAGGTTATTTCCACTCCAAGAAAAGAAGGGGTTTTTTTTGGAGGTAAAGTTCATAGAGAGATGGTTCTTATTTTTTTAACAATTAAGATGGGCCACACCTTTGCTCCGTTCAATCCACAGCAGGTGTAGACACTTACAGAGGAAGAACCCTGCCTCCGAGGCTTCATTTTATTTTAAAGTCATACAATTGAGGAAAAAACATTAAAGATAGAAGAGAAAGATAAAGATAAGATAAAATGAAAGTTTAATTATCTCTGTGCAAAAAGTGGGTCACTGAAGGAATAAAAGAGTATGACATTAAGAGGAATACAATTAGAGCAAATAGAGCAGATTGAGGATAAAACTACAAATGGTTATATAATGAGGCTGAAGACAGTCTTAATTATGTTGCTGTACAGAGCTGCAATTGGATCCAAAGATTTTACTGACTAAAGGCAGATCTATTTTAATAAATTATTACATTTGGTTTATGGATTGTGGCTTTCAAATAAGATGAGAGCATAGTGGGGGGTATTGCAGAAAAGTTAAGTGGATATGTGGAACTGAAATTCAAAGAAACCCTGGATTTTCTTTTTTACAAGGACAGAAATTCCAGAAATCACATCTACCGAAATGTAGAGGCGTCTCACTACCAGGATAGTTTTAAAAGAATAGTTTTACATTTTGCTTCTCGTTTGTTTTCTTGCTGAGAGTTAGATGAGAAGATTGATACCACTCTGATAAGTGTTGTTATCCGAGCTTCTCTGTGCTTTGATGACATAGGAGGGATGGCTGTGCGTACATTTTAGTGCATGTCAGCGTGCCCCACTGGCTAGCTAAAGGCCGCCGCTCTGCACTGCATGCGCTCATATGCCGGTTACAGCTGATAACATCATCCTGACTGACGCCTCCATTGCAGAAGCTTAACGCCCACCTTTCGGTTCCTCCTCAGGTTAACACTGTTAGCTCTGACAGCAGTGTTGCAGTGTTTCACCGTTAACACCGTTTTCACCGTTAGCTACGAGCCGCCGGCTCAGCTGTCGCCATGTTGAGAGTCGTGTGGAGGCAATAGAAATGCTCCCAATGTCACATTTAGCACCTTTTAAGTTAACAGTTTAAGCTACTACATGAAGCAGTACTCTTCAGAACAATGAAGAAATATTTTTGTGCACGATTCTTGTGGCAAATCACAACAATTTACAATGAAGAAGATGGAGATATGAAGACAGATATTCACAGGAGCAAATGTAAAATAAATAGTATGAAAAGAAAATATCGAGAAAAAAGTAAAAAGCACCGTCGCAAACTAAATCATAGATAATACCTGGAAGTAAACTGAAATATAACGCGTTAATTAGTGAGCTTTAGAGGTGCTGGTAGGTTTATTTTGCTACCTCTGGACAGAGCCCGGCTAGATGTTTCCCCCTGTTTCCAGTCATTATGCTAAGCTGCTAAGCTATGCTAGCTGGCTGCAGCCAGAGGGAGAGCAACTTCATTCTCTGCTCAGGTAGACATTACTCCTCTATAGCTAATAGTTGTTTGCTGCTATATTATAGAGCACCTTCAAGTCTGGCCTTTCACAATAAGTCTAGCGTATCTTTGCCTCCTTACAGGAATTGCCCATGAGATGACAAGCATCATTTTTTTTTTATAGTGTTGACTTTGTTTTATTTCATTTCCAACATATAAAACCAACCACTCCCTTGTCTATAATGGCGAGGGATTTGCTGACCCCCTTCTCTGCCTGCTGCTGCGGACTGGAGGGGTAATTGGAATCAATTTTGATGCTGTTATCGGCGGTGACAGATGCACGAGGCCGCGGTGTGAAAAGGTCAAGGGGTTGAGGGAGCCCTCCCAGGGGACTCGAGATGCTTGACGCATGAAAAATGTCATTCCTGAATCAATTTCACACTGGTTTAATCCCTGAGGGCATTTTGAGCATGACTCTTTCTTGTAGTTGTCTTACTGTTGGCCACTGAGCAGCTCCAGGCAGCAGGTGGAGGTTAATGAAGATGTTTAAGATATGGAGACTATTACTCCATCACTTTATTTACGGAGATCTTCCCATCCAGGTCAGGACTTATTTCTTCTGGGTGCCTAAACTCAATTAGAGACATGTAAGTCAAAGCAAGTCAATATTCTTTATCACTCACTGGCCCCCATGCTGTATAATTAACCCAGGAGTCAGCGCCAAGGATTTTCATTTGACCCCAGCATCTCTGTGGGTCATATTTATATTCCCATCCTCTTGGCCTACATGTGGAAGTGTGTCAAGGAGAAAACATGCCATTTGCATTTTTCTTCACATTTATTTATTAAAAATATTTCAATATGCAGAGATGTTTTAGTCTCAAAGTCTAGTTTACACTGAGTTCTTGTTTTCTGAGAATCAAGACAGAAAACAGAGGGTTGGTAGGAAAATATAATATCTAACTATAAAGCAAGGAATCTCTATCTGTCTGTCTGTCCTTTGCATAACTGGAGAACTGTTCATCCACTTGGTGGGTGTGTTGCTGTGGACCCAAGGGAGTGCAGTGTCAAATGTGGTCCAGTTTGGCCAGACGGTGGCGCTATAAAAATGAACTTTAGGTTCTGGTCTGTAACTTGTGAACTTTAAGTCTCAGAAACAAAATTCCTCCTACAAATTTTGAGCAATCATCACCAAATTTGGTACAGAACATCTCTGGACCATTCCAGAAAAATTACGTTTTCGGATTGTTGATGTTCCTTACAGTTTTGCTGTAGCTGGCCCTCAGAGTTACCTCAAATGCTGTGGGCAGGGCTTATATTACAAAAAATGTCATATCTCCTGAACGCTTTGTGCTATTGTAACTGCATTTGGTGGCCATGTGTAGATATGATGTCTGAGTGACCATGACAAATCTGGTGTATGTATGGCAAGCAATCGGCCCATACTGGACGGGTACACGCTCCAAAAGGGCACTGCACTAGTATCGATTGAAAAAAGTATATATAAATAATCAGTAACAATGAGAATATGAGTCTGTGTTCAATAAAAATGGTAAATTAAGGTTGTATGACTTTGATTATGGTATCCATTCTGATATTTTTTAAGTTTAAATTGATTAAGAGGCAAAATACAACAAGAAACTTGCAGCAAAGTATCAATGTTATTTGAATCATCATTTACCTCAGGCACCTCAGTCACTTGTCATAATTATGTGCAGTGGATTTTCTATACTCCAATTATAAAGGAGCAATAGTTGTTATTTTTACTGAGTTTCTCAGGAACAAACAACATAAATTCCTTTTTAGAAAAATCTATTGGCCAATTCGATTTCAGAAATATTGGTCACCTCAAGACATTTCTTGTTGTGTTGGACGTCTGCGGTCCTGAAGCCCACGAATTCATTCTTCCAAAACCTCTCCGGGGACTGTCACTAATGCAATAATGGAGCTGACAAATTGAGTTCCTTTTATTGCATCGACCAACAATGGCAGCGAGCGAGCGTGTCCTTGACTCGAAGGAATCGCAGGTGTGAGCCTGAGGATGTGTCAAACCTGCATAGATGCAAGACTCAGGAGAGGCCGCCCAGCAGCTCCTTATTAATCAACAGCTTGTTGGGCTGCTGGCCATACCCCCCCATCTTCTCCCTCTCCACCTTCAAATCCACCATCCTCTTCCTCCATCTCCCCTCCTCCTCCTCTTCTTTTTTACAGACATAACCTCCCTTTCTGATCAGCAGCTCAGCACAAAACGATGAACCATTATCACCCATTAATTAAGATCTATCCTTGACGCCTCCACAAAAGTAAAGAAACAAAGCCCTACAGGATTCAGTGTGGAAATCATGAAGTGATTATTATGAATATTTCTAACAGATAATTACGTTGCTTTGTGCCAATTTGGCTAAAGGACATAAACATCTTGTGTGGGTTGGGATAACCGAATTAACTTCAATTTCAATCATGAGGAAATGTGGTTGAAATTCTTGGCAAATTAGAGCAACACATAAACTTGTTTCCCCCTTTCATGTTTGGGCTTTTGCAATCTGTGCAGTGTCTTATTCTTTCCATTTTATGGACAGCTATTGGCTGACATCTCTGTTGGCTGACCTACAGCCAATATAGTGTATAATGCGTCAGTGCAAACTGGCTCTGTAGCCTCTGAATTCTTCCTTTCTTGGTTAGGAGTTTGGCTTTTAACTAAGACCTCATGAGCAAGTTACTATATGTCATTGTTCCTTATTTGTCTTTTAAAGGTGCTCTATACAATATTCAGTATATAGTAGAGTATTGATATAGCATCAAACAACTATTTGCTATGTAAAGATATAGAGGAGTAATGTCTACCTGAGCAGAGAAAGAAGTCACTCTCCCTCTGTGTGTGTTGTAATCAGAGCTTCTCCGTGCTTTGTTGACATATCCTGCCGGCCGTGTATGCCTTTTAGTGCATGTGAGCATGCCCCACTGGCTCGCTCAGAGCCGCTGCTTTACACTGCTCTCATATGGCGATTACAGCTGATAACGCCTTCCTGACCGATGGCTTCGTCATGGAAGCGTAGCACCCACCCTCTGGTTCCCCCCCAGATTAACATTGTTAGCTCTATAGACTTAATCGTCTGTATTTGTGTTGGTTTGTAATTCAAAAATATTTTGGTGTTTCTACAAAACAGCTGATTAATAGTTATTGACAGTAACTGGGTACAGCTACAGGTTTGAATAGTTTCCAAATTATATCTAATATAGCGCTGTTTATAAAGAAAATAGTAGTTTCCATGAAAGAAAACCCAAGGAAATTTTGAATTAATTGGTTATTCATTTATTATTGAAAACGTTATTCTTTATTTACATATACAAATTTTTTAAAAAATGTTTCATTCTGTGCACTGACAAAAATACTCTCTAAGTTATGCTAGCAATTAATTGGAATTAATTCATTAGAAGAGTATACCATTTTTACACTGTCTTTGTTTCCCATATTTAGCACCATATTAGGAAACGTATTAGGAAAGTATTATTAAATTGTTCTGAAATGATGGACCCATAAAATAAAATTACATTCAACTGCAAGGAGTTAATTTGTGATTTTTTTATTCCAGGTTGTAGTTTTGTCATTTAGTAGTTTTTGACAAACTAACTGACAAACCCCACATTTGTAATGGTCCCATCAGCCATAACTTCAGTTTCCTAGTGTGTCTTTTCTCTTTTCCCTGTTTTCCAGTTCCCCTGTCTGTCTTGTGTGGGCATGCCTGGTAGTGAGTGTGTGTGTGCATTCCCCACCCACCTGCATGTTCCCGCACTCACTGACGTCATAAACTCACCTGACTCCAATCATGCAGCCGGCAGTAATCAGATGATCAGCCACATAATTTATACCCGGGCTCCTCAGACACTTGTCGCCAGTTCTTTGATTCAATCCAAGTGGTAGACTAACCTCGGCCTCTCTTGTTCTGAGCTTTCTTGTTACTAGTTCTGATCGTGTTTTTGTCATTTGCCAATGTGTGTTTTTCTCTGTGCCTAGGAGCCCTGCCTGCTGCCAAATCTGCCTGCCCGTCTGCGTTGCTTTATTCCCCAGCCCCAGTTTTTCCCCTTTCTCATTCAAAATTCACGTTTTTGGCAATAAAGCCTTTGTTCATTTTTCATCTGCCTCCTGTGTCTGCATCTGGGTCTGCCTCAAACTGGTCTTAACAACACCTCAAACTTGTTTATACTAAGAATTATATCAATATCTACTACAATGATTATAATGATTAATGATTCTACAATTTTGAATCATTACTGTTGACAGCCTCTCTGAAAATAAACACGCACTTGTTGCTTTCAGAAAAAGATGGATGTAGCTTTTTACCAGGTTACATTTTGTGGTGCCATTTTTCCGTCTGTCTCTCAGTGCAACACTAAAGACACCATGTCTTTAGTGTTTTAGATCCAGACGGACTGACATCAAAACGTGGTGTTTGCTGCTCACATTTACATGTGTAAAAATGTACTCTGAGGTGTTGAACATGCAGCTGTTAGTATGTGTTTATGCATATGAATGTGTACAAGATTGCTGCTGTTGCTGCAGCAGTAATAGAATTTCCATTCATGCTTTCCCAAAAGGCCCGCGAGGCAGCACTGCTACACACACACAACAAGTGACAAGGCTTTCACCTCAAGGACTCACGGCTCCACTGCCTACACATATGAGCACAATAGACCATTCAGGCTAACCAGAGTTAACGCTTTGCAATAATGAAAGCCATCAAGGAAAGAAACCTTGACTGCAAGTTTCCATTCTGTGTGTACGACTTATTGAGGAACACTTGTTTTCGCTTTGGGGGTGAAATATGAAAATCAGGTATTTTTACATTCCGGGCGCATACAGCATTATCACTTTAATAATTACTCTTGTTATACTTGAATGCAAGAGGCAGCAGACAGCAATCAAATCTCCCACTTTCAAGATGCTTTTTCATTCATTTCTGAAAAGGGTTCTTTTAAGTCAAGTGCTGCTGTAGTGAGTGTCTGAGCTGAGTTTTTGACAAGTTTTGGCAAAAGGCCGAGGTTGGATTGGCTCTGGGAATATGCACAGTGGAGTGCAAAAAAGGGCAAGTACAGGAAAAGAAGGAAGATAAATGTCTTGTCTGGTCAGAGATCTCTGAGGAGGAGCAGGGTGAGCGTAAACAGAGGTGTGCAACAGAAAAGAAGAACATGAGAGAAGATTGGAGAGAGAAAAATCTGGTCAATAGTCAGTCTCATATTACTGTGCAGTTGTAAATGTCATGTAAATCCTCTGTGTATATCATTCAACAAATGTTATACATAATTGGCCTTTATTTTTAAGGGGGAAAAACAACTTGCCACATAAAATTTCAAATCAGAAGCAACCTTAAAATGAAAAACAACAACAAAAACTCTCATGTTGGAGAACCAAAACGAAACGTGGCAAATATGAATCATAAAAAGAACTTTTGGAAGCACGGAGTTGCGGTATTTTCATGAAAACATGCAGCCAACATTGTTCATCTTATTCTCTTATAATCTTCATTTAGTGGAAACTAGATTTCAGTAGTGACAGTAACAGCCTCTTTTTAAAGTAAATAGCCTTGTGCCTTTCAAGTGTATTCAGAGTAAGAGACATTGAAGGCTCTACGGCTGCATTATTGTATGATAAGCCCACTTATCAGGACGAACCAAATGAAACAGCATGAGAACAAAAAGATGTTCTTGAAATTTCCAAGAGAAAATAAATTTAATAGAAGTATCAAGATAATAGAAATTGCTTAAATTCTACCTTTTCACAGTAAAATATGTTTTTTTAGTAATCTTTTACAAGCCATAATGAATCAAGACCTTTCTGAATTACCTACTCATACCTACAGTAATCCTGGTGCAAAAATGTAGCTTTGTAAACATTTTTTGTTCTCATGAACAGAATTACATAAACAACGTTGCTGCCTTTCAGCAGGTCTTTCTCAATCCACAATCATCTTCAAGCACCAGGTAGCACATGCTCGTTTATTTATTTTCATAAAAACTGCAACCAACTGCCGCTGCAAGTGTGGCATTGCAGTGATGTAGTTAAAGGGGTTCTTCTAGGCTCACTGTGAGTGGAACTATCAATGTTGTGGTTTGATCCATAGACTGTATATAAAGATGGACGACATAATAGCTCCCCAAAGGTGAAGCCAAAACATCTGGATCGCCCCCTGGTGGCTGGCTGCAGTATAGGTCATAAATCCCTGCCCCTCCATGTTAGCGGATGGGACATGGGCCAAACTAATTAGCCAAAGTACACGTCAAATACATTTTTCCCAAAGATGTTTTCTGTCATTTTAGGTAGTTCTTATCACACTGATGAATGTTCAAGTGTTCATTTTTCTGATAAGTTTGGTTTTAATGAGTTATTTGATGCTATAAAAAGGGGGTGAGACATCATGATTGACAGCTGTGAGTCTCTCTCGCTGACCAGCTGCGGCCGTGCTCGGCTCGCGATAGGTTCGGGCGGGCGACCTCGATACCGCGGCTCCACCGCCCGATTACTACTGCGCAGACTCTGGCTCCAAATGACGTCAAGATCTCAAGATGCAGCTCCCATATCTGGGATATTTTGGCTTTGGCTTTCTGTACAGTGGGAGGAAGTGGAGACGCGTCGTCCATCTATATATATACAGTCTAGGCTAGACTCAGGGTTCTACAGCCGGGAACATTTCACATTGTCATAATGTGACCAACGTAGTTACCACATATGCGCTCTGCCACGTAGGTCATCATGATTTCAAAACAGGAACTCAAAACTTTCAAAAGAGAACTGGCTGTAAAGAAAATCCAAATAATGCAATAAGTCAGTAAAATCCACCCTGCAGCCAGTGTCCGCTTTCCTTATGCGCTCTAACCACTGTCACCATTGTGTCATTTACACACTAAAACTGAGAGTGAACACTTTGTTCAGTGCTCAATGAATGATGTGTGGTTACACGCTGTTCACTGAAAATATTAAATGTGAACATTTCAAGGTTTTAAACCCTTTGTGATGTGACAAAACTGTCTCATATCTGCTGTCTTATTACATAACAGATCAACAGCTTTCAGAGGCTGCACAGTATGTGGTCTATTATTTATTGAACCAAGTCTGACATTACAAAAGAGCATTTATGGCAGTCTAGAGGCCCTTCACTTAGAAGGCAATGGATAAGAATGATACATTTAAAATGCTATGAAATGAGAAATATTTGGGAGTTTTTATGCACAGTGAATAAAAATCATTTATCTCTTTGTTTCTCTCAAAAATCTTTGTTTTTATGTGTTTTTCATAGTTGCAGTGCTAAATATGACAGCAGTCTTAAAGTAACAGTGTGTAACATTTAGGGGGATATAAATGGGAATGTAATATTAATAAGCATGTTTTCTTTAGTGTATAATCACCTGAAAATAGGACTTGTGTTTTTGTTAGCTTAGAATGAGTCGTTTATATCTACATACAGAGCGGGTCACCTTCACGGAGCCGACCACCATGTTTCTACTGTAGCCCAGAACGGACAAACCAAACACTGGCTCTAGAGGATGCGACAACCTCCGGTTCTGAAAAGTGAAGCCAAAGCTGAAGTGCCTTAAACTTGCATTCTTTCTAACAGCCAGCAGGGGGCGACTCCTCTGGTTGCTAAAAGAAGACAGATTATATAGAAGTCTATGAGAAAATGAGCTTACTTCTCACTTGATTTATTACCTCAGTAAACATTGTAAACATGAGTTTATGGTCTCAATCGCTAGTTTCAAGTCTTCTTCAATACAGCATGATGTTCATTTAGTAAATTATGGTCCCATTTAGAGTCAAATAGACCATAAAACAGGGTATGATTTAGGGCGTGGCTACCTTGTGATTGACAGGTTGCTACCACGGCGTTGTCCTATCTGGGAGTTTTCTGTGTTTTCGTCTTACAACTTTAATCCTTTCACAGTGTGTTTTCAGTTCATGAAAATTAATTGTAAAATTTAGGTCGCCTAAAAATGTCTTATTTAGCATTCAGTTATACTTAGCTCCACCCTCTCGTGTCACTTGTGGTTGCAAAAAACCAAGATGGCGACGGCCAAAATGCCTCAAGGCTTCAAAATGCCAGTCCAAAAACCAATGGGTGATGTCACGGTAACTACATCCACTTCTTATATACATTCTATGCTCTAGATGCGGCCATACTCGTTTTTGTGTTTTTGCGTTTCCACGTTTTCATGCCGGCCACCGTTCTCCTACACGCTTGGCACATAGGAGAAGTTTCAGTTGGTTGCAATCTGCTAGATGCCGCCAAATTCTACACACTACACCTTTAATACGGACTTTGCATAGGTCAACATAAAGATAAGTGAACAGTGCCTGTCTTTGTGTTCACTCCACTATGAAGCTCGTTTTATGCCCAGTTATGAGAAAAAAGGCCTTTAACTTCAATTTGGTCGCCATCACGTCTTCAACTCAGTCGAAGGATTTCACAGCTCTTATGAATTGAAAAAGTACAAAAGGCACAAAGTAGCTTATAAAGGCACGACGGTAATGAACGTTCACTTCAGTTCTCGTGTGAAAAACTGCCCTGCGCATTAAGCATTTGTTGTACCGTAAAGCAAAGAGCAACAGGAAAATAATAATTACATACTGCATACAAGGAGAATGTAATAATTTACAGATCACAAACAGACAAGACTATTAAGTGTCACATTTGTAACAATGACTCACTTGAAAAAGAGTAAACTGACCCAACAGATCCATTCAACAGCTCTCTACTAAAAATAGTAGGCGGTAACAACAGTAACAGCATGGGAGGAGTGGTAGAGCAGTGTTTCCTCTGTATTTATTCAGCAGTGATGTGCCGGCTCAGCAAAAAAACATCTGAAGAAAAACTTAAAATGGGTTTAATTATGCCACATTTCATTCTGAAACCCAAACACAGCTAATGATTTACCATAATAAAAAGTGCTCAATTTGCTGTCAGTGCAATCTGCAGCAGACCGACTGTACAAAACGCAGAGACCGATGTGGAATCGATTGTAAAAAAAATTGCCCCTGGGCACCATGCTGCTGCATAAAAAGTCAGAGGAAAACACTGCATTGTTCACCACTTGCTTCTCTCAGTATGTGCGGACAGCTGGTTTGCTCTCCTCGGCCTGGTTGAAGGGATTCGCTGGGCTGGCACTCTCATCCTGCGGGTCAATGGACTGGTAGGCATCTCTGCTTCGTGATACAGAGGGGAAACCTGCAGAGACAAGCCAACAGTCTTCAAGACAGACGACCCCTGCCATGTAAATGTATTATTCATAGTCATATCTGCTTAGAGTCACTGTGACTAATCAAGGGTGTTGCCATATCAAAACTGTTTGCACAAGAAAGGAATCCTTTGAAAGCTTAAACACAACTTCCCTTTTCTTGATTTTTACACTCATTCCTCTTCACACACAGATTCATGACACAGTCGGGCAGATTTGTTATCTTGACTTGAGCATCTGGCCTCCTCTGGATGAATTATAGTGTTGGTAACGGGCACACATTGCCTCTGATGGACGCTGGGCTGAGAAATCAGCAAATTACGTTCAACAGAACCTCTTTTGAGTGCTGAAATTCATCCCCTTCCATCGCTCTCTTTTTACTGTCTGATCGGCTGCTTGTTCTGCAGATAAAGGAAGAGAATCTGACCATCAAGGATCTGAGAATGAGTCTGACAAATCTCATGTGAGCAGAATCTTCTAACATGTTTACATTGAAAACCTGGGTGCTTTATACTTGATGTAAACATGCTTTATAATGAGTTCTATGAAGGCCGTACACTGACATAATCCATATGAAAAGTCTCTTAGGACTCCCTATGATGCTCTAAAACAAACAGAGTCCCGACTCGGCCAGAATATCAATGACGTGTTTTTGGAAGTTCAAAGGCCCGCTCACTCTTACGCCTGCATGGCCCAGAGTCCTATAACTGTGACAAACAGCACATATTAATGCTAATTAAACAAGCACTTTCATTGCAGAGGGTTTGGATGATTTGCAGAAGTATAGATTAGCTCTGTAACTACATAATGTCTTAAAATGCAAATAAAAAAAGTATATATTAATTTGACTAACTGCACAACTGTGATGTTTATTATTTTATTTTAAAAGCATAAAAATACATAAATAGCTGTAAAAGAAAAACCTTCATCACTCGGTTCAACTAACCTTCAATAACTCTAAAGTCTGGGCGTGCATTTCAAACAGGTCACATTCATTGTCTATTAGAAGTCAACATTACTTTAATTAGGCTGATTTGAGAATGTGCAGCATCATGCAGCTCTGCTTTAAATATATGCAAACAGAATACACAAACACAAATGAGGTGTCTGGAGAGTAAAAATATGAATAATACATAGATGCAAACTTTCAGAAACATATAAACGCATATAATACAATAGACAAATATACTGTACTGACAAACACAGATAAGCAGGCAGGTAGGGGAGGAAAATGAGGACTGATGGAGGTGGGAACTGACAGATGAATTAATATAAATAATAGAGAAAGATGGACAACAGAACATTAACAAGACAATAAATGAGAAATAAAGATAAACAGATAAAACATAATTATTTTTTTGTGCTGCAGCCTGATGTGTGATCTTACTTCCTGTGTGGGAGAGGATGGAAGAGGATGATTGGAGAAGAGAAAATGGGGAAAAGGAAGAAGCCGGGGAATCAATAGCGGCGGCCAATAAAGGCACTGTCAGCACTATCCGTAGTGCATCGACTGTCCACAGAGGTCTCTAAGTCTGAGAGGTCAAAGGTCAGCAGTGGAGAAGAGAAGAAAGGAGAAGAGTGACACGAGACAAATAGTCAAATCATAACTGGGAAAACATGAGATAACGCAACATGACAAAAAACATGACCATGTGACAGAGACAGAAATGACGACAAGCAAGAAAAGAACTGGGAAATGTAGGTTTGGACAAATTCTTACACGTGAGGATTACACATTAGTGAGCTGCGACACTACAAGCCAGCTGAGAACATTCAGGGGAAATGCAGGTCATTAACAGTTTGCTAAGCTCCGCCCGACCTGGTTACTGTTGCTATGCCTGTTGAGCTTTAAGTTCTATCACAGTTCATAACCTCACAATAATAACAGTGATTCACCACTCAACATTAGTAGTCATTTTTGGGTCCGTGACTTCAAGCAGATGTACACAAAAGCAGGCTTCTCATGACAGTCGACTCTTTCCAGCTAAAATGCTGTTGCTTGCAGATTTTTGCAGCTATAGCTAGCTAGCTATTTAATGTTAACTCTGAGTTGGTTGAAAGTTGAAAACTCTGTCTCCAGCTGAACCCTACAAATGGGTCTTAAATATGCGTTCAATGCACATGTGATACCTAAACCAAGGCCACGATGATGCTAAAAGAAAGACATATAGGACTTAAGCTAACAGGGCCAGGCTAATGAAGTGTATTTATAGCTAGCAGTAACATTACAGTTTGTTTGGATGCATAGGCCTACTATACAAAATACAAGACCGGACTAACAAATGTGCAAATGTGCAAATGTAGGCTAACGCTATCGCCAGTGAGTTTGGATGAGGTTGCTTCAGTGTAAACCCCAAATCCAATCGCAGATGTTACCCTAAACTGTTCACAACCCCAGATCCCACACAGTGGAGGAATACTACAAAGTAAGCTAGTTAGCTACACATGCTAATGTTTGCAGCTTACATTCAGACGGCAACCTCTGGGTCTGAAAAGTGAAGCCAAAGCTGAAGTGCCTTAAACTTGCATTCTTTCTAACAGCCAGCAGGGGGCGACTCCTCTGGTTGTAAAAAGAAGTCTGATTGTATAGAAGTCTATGAGAAAATGAGCCTACTTCTCACTTGATTTATTACCTCAGTAAACATAAATTTATGGTCTCAATCACTAGTTTCAATTCTTCTTCAAAAAAGCATGATGTTCATTTAGTAAATTATGGTCCCATTTAGAGTCAAATAGACCATAAAGCAGGGGATGCTTTAAGGCGTGGCTACCTTGTGACTGACTGGTTGCTACCACGGCGTTGTCCTATCTGGGAGTTCGTCTGTGTTTTGGTCTTACAACTTAAACATTTTCACAATGTGTTTTCAGTTCATGAAAATTAACTATAATATTTTTGGTCGCCTAAAAATGTCTTATTCAGAGTTCGGTTGTACTTAGCTCCACCCTCTTGTGTCACTTCTGGTTTCAAAAAACCAAGATGGCGGCAGCCAAAGTGCCGAACTTGAGGCTTCAAAACTGCAGTCCACAAACCAATGGTCGATGTCACGGTGACTACGTCCACTCTATGCTTACATTGGAGCATACAACAATTGGAAAAGGCTAAAAAAAAACTCATAACTCATAACTCATAACTCATATCTCATATGGGTACTGACTACTTACTACAGCCCAACGCACACACACTGCTTCAGCATGAAGAGAAATCCACAGCCTGACACGCCCTAATATTCAGGGGCAGTGTTTAGTGAATGTTGTGTGATCGCTCAGTCTTACAGCCTCTATTGTATTAAGAAACGTAAAAATAAAAAAACACAGAACCTGAGTGATTTAAACCAGCATCAGAGGGCCGCCAATCAACATTCAGAGATCCCCGTCTGCCTGAATCAACTAGTCACTCACATGCAGCTGATTGCCTGGTTCCCAGAGTGCTCGGTGCAGCGGGGGACCGTGTTAATGCCAGCTATGCAATCAGACAGCAATTAAAACACACATTGTCTGAAACACACTCATCAGTCACCACGCAGCCAATCACAGTCTAATGGATGTACCTGCTGTGTCTGTGGCGTTAAAGTAAAACCACAGAGAGAGCACATTCATCAATATTCAATTATCCTCCAAAAACAGTCAAATCAGGAGACTGCAGTGTTGGTCGCAATGCAGGAGAAATTCCATTACTTATCCCAGAGTGTAGTGTAATAAATTACTATTTTAGCTGTTGATATGACAGTTAATAATACATTAAAACACACCACATCCTGGTTTATTTTTTGGGCTTTTTTGTTGTTCTTTGTCTTTTTATGAGGGCAATAAAAGTTCACTAGCACAAAGCTCTCCGTATGGAACCATTCTCTCTGCTGCCATCAAATCGTGAATACAACCACGTTTGGTTAATCCATATAGATGAAGTCGTGAGTAACATTTTCAAGGATTTAAGAGTCCTCAGACGTCACAGCTCAGTGGGATTCCTGATGGGAAAGCTCTCAGCAGAGTGAGTCCAAGTCCGTAAAATCGATGGCCACACACAGTTAATCATTAAGAGCACATCTCGAGTATCTCCTGACCAGTCAATGGAAGAAGTGTACTTAACATTTGTTTGCCCACAAGAACAGAGAGATATGTTCTCAACGGTCAAGAACACGTTGCTCTGGACTCTTTCACATCAATCATGTGCTATTTTTCTATCATGGCAGATCACAAGTTTTCCAGCCTGCATGGGTTTAATACGCTCCTGCACTGCATGCAGTATAAACTGGTGGTCAGGATGACACACTAATGTTATAAACAACTTGTGGAGAAATGATTTTCTTGCCCGGGCCGAACGGCAGCTCAGATATTTGTGCTGCATTTAGAGTCTTGTGACTGTAACAAATTAGCCTGACTGTGGGATCGTCTGCCAGCGGTACAGCACAGACTCGTCCCAGTGTGTGCTGCACTTGGCAGGCCTGTCATAGGCAAACGGCATAAAACAACATAGGGAGGATCTGAAAGCGCCCCTGGACACATGCATCACACCGTACCTCCAGCTTTGGTCACACTCTGGGTTGCAGGGGACCACATTTTGTGTGGAGTAGGAAACCTCAGATATGTCTCGCTGGGTCTGAAATGATACTTGAACATGTAGTCTCTCAACGAAGCCTTATTTTGTTATGTAATGACTTATTTTCTGTGTCATCTGCTCCTCAAAAGGGAACTAGATCACATTTAGATGATTAAATAAATAATAGTTCCTGGGAGATAGCATCAGTTTCCACTGTAAGAGTCTTATTTTTGGAAGCGTTTAAATTCATGTTGATGTCTATATCAGAGCTAAAAATCTTTGCAGTACCCACTCTTCTTCTTCTTCATCTGTAAAACTCCTCATGTTACTGTACTTGTACTCATCTTGCAGCGCTTACCAAAGTTAACGTTGTAATCTCCTCCACGCTCGCGGTACATCTGGTAGACGAAGAAGCAGGATGCCGGTTTGAGCAGAAGGCTGAGGATGGCCATTCCCGCACTGAAGCGGAACACGTTCCTCCCACCCTCAGCTGCGAAGTCACTCACCGGGTAAAACACCCCGAAATGGACGATGTCGGTCAGTATAGTCCCGACCATACCCATCAGAAACTACAGGGAAAGAACAAAAAGAGAAAGATGGATTTAACTGTATAAGTGCTTTCATGCTGTGAAGTGCCAACACATCTCTGTAATTATCCACAAGGACAGTTTCCTTGTGACATCATTTGTGTGGAAAAAAAAAGTCAATCCAATTCTGAAAAAAAACAAGAGATTTCTGAGGGGAAATTAGATAAAAGTGGTGCCAGGAAGTCAGATTGAAAAAAGTAAGAAATAAGACAGAAAACACTCAATTTAGAAATCTCTCTGATGCCTTTATCTAGGACACAAATCCCTATTATAATTCTCCAAAAGCCAGAAATGAGTGTGATTAGTTGACAAAAAGATTTACTGAAACCACTTAAGACACTTTGGGGAAAGACAAGCCTGGGTTAATAATAAAAGAAACATGCAGTAGACTATCTCCTGTCTCTATCTCTCCCTGGTTGATTTGATTTTGAAGCTGCATCCTGAACCACAAAGAATCAAGTGCATTCATTATTTTTTTTCAACTTTCTTTCGGCCAGCTCAGCCCAGAACGCTCTCTCCTGAAGGACCCCTGGACTTTAAAGTACACAAGGTAAGAGGCTCCCCGATGGTTACTTCCCAACGGCATTGACAGTCAGAATCCATTACTGTCAAAAGGTGTCACAGAAAGAGACACCGGACAGCTAGTTTTTCTCTCGACCCCTCCAGCTGTGGTGTATCTGTTTGGCATGCAACACACCTCCACAGCCAGCATGGCAGTCGGGTGCCACTTTCACAAAGATAGACTTTGCTTAGATATAAATAATAATAGTCAGATTGTCTGAATTCATCTGTTGCACAAATCTTGTCTATCCTAAGTAGGACTAAAATGCCATGAATTCTGGGTATATTAAGACTTTTGAAAAAAACAAAACATGGCTGACTGACTAACGGCGTCACGTTGCTCAGCTCTGTTGTCCCCAGCAGAAAATGTTTGTCTTCTGGAGGACAAAGGGGAAGGAGCATATGCAGGTACTCCTTTTTGGACGTGTAATATTTATTGACGTTGTTTATTTATATATTTATTTGTATATCAAGAGTTTGCTATATGTTTAATGTGAATTTTATTTTTCTTATTTTTGTTTTGTTTGATTTTACTTATTTGTTACATGTCCAAAATAAAATTAAATAAAATTAAATAAAAGATTTCGACAGTTAGAGTACAAAGACATTTTACTGGGAAAATTCAGTGAAGCATGTAACATACAAAAAACCTCTAGTAGCATAGTAAAATCTCAAGGCAGTGCAGAGCTAAGAGGCTTCTTAATGTGGCAGAGTTCAGTGAGTTCTGCTAACTCATCCGTCGGGCTCAGCATAGTTTCTTCAGACAAACACAAATGACTGATGAGGTCCTCACTGCTGTCAATGTCCAACAGGTTACTGCGCTCTCTAAAAACGTATCTGTGGAACAAGCTCCCTGAATACCTGAGGTCTGCTGAAAGTGTAAGCCCATTTAAATCAAGGCTTAAAATGCTATTGTTTGCTGCGGCTTTCCATTAAATTAGACACATAATATATATACTATTTATTTGCTTGCCTTTGCTTTTCATTGCTTTTTGAAAATGCAATTTTTAACAACTTATTTGCTTGTTTTCACTTTCTATCTTTGTTTTCATTGTCTCTGAAAATGCAATTTTTATGTTTAATATATCTAATATATTTATATGCCCCTATGAAACACTTTGAATTGCCTTGTGTCTGAATGGTGCTCTATAAGTAAAATGCCTTTTCCTTCTCATTACTCACTCCAAACAGCAAACCACACATTATGAGCCATGTTTCCTCTTTTTTTTTGTCATTTGGTGCCATTGCTCAGCAGGTGTCAATGATTATGAGTCATAGTTCAGATTAGGGTAGGGTGGTAGAGTAACAGACTTTATTTTTCCATTACTGACTGTCCTAACACTACAGAGCAGTGTGAAACATCAGTGTGAAACGGGCCCTTGGTGCTGTGAACTGACGCACTGTGAAAGCCACGGTTACTGTGCTCTGTGCTGAACTAAGGGAAGGCTATCTTTCTCAGAGGGATGCTCCCAGATTGTCCCAGATTCCACAGACAAATAGGTTAGCAGGGATACGCACAGCTGTGCCTATAGTTAGACTCCTGTGCGCGTCACATGATGTTAAGATTGCAGCCTGCGTGAAGGAAGTCGAGGCGAAGACTCACCATGAGAACGGCATCCACCGAGTCCCTCTGTGCGATGGCCCAGACCCCCACAGCTAAGACGCCGAAGTTCCCCCAAGCGAAGGAGGTGGGCAGCCACGCCATGCACCCCCTGCACAAGACACACAAAAATACACACAAGTATGGGACATGGAGGTGAAAGAGTAGGCCTGGATCCAGATTGTGAATCAGTCTGTGTTTGTCAGAAGAGGAGAGAAATTCCTCAGGTTTGTGGAAAAAAAAACCTGTGCTCACACTCACCATATTGTCAGCAGCCAGTGCACCAGTACTATGGCCTACAGCAGAAGACAGAAGACAAGTGTTAGAAAGAAATATTGGATTGTTGAGGACCTGTATTAGTGCTTTCCCTGTGGTCCAAAACACTTAAGTCTACAGTCAATCCACAGAAAATTTGAATTTTGACAATCGATCAATCATTTATCAACTAAAAGCTCCAAACATTCAGAGGCTCCAGCTTCTCCACAGTGAGGATTTCTCTGTTTTATATCATTTTAAACTGGATCCCTTTGGGTTTTGGAAGTTGGTTGGACAAATAAGGACAACTGAAGGTGTCTCCTTGGACTCTGAAGCACATTTCACCATTTCCTTGCATTTTATAGATCAAACAATTAATTGATTAATTGAATCATGAATAGTTTAATTTGTATATGAAAATAACCTTCAGATGAAGCCATGGTTCAGTCAATGTGAGCTCAATTAACATCAGAGCCAGAAACTACAGAACTAAATGAAAAACATGTGATCGGTTTGCATCTGCCATAAAGTGTGAAGCAGCATCAAGGTGATTGATTTCATGTCTCCACAGATTGCTGGATTGATTTTCTTTTCCGCCCGTTGAATTGAATCAGTTCAATTCAACATTTTTCCTAGAAAATCAGAGTGTAGTTGCTTCTTTAACTACATTTACACACGTTATTTTCGGGCTTCTCACATCACATGTTTGAGTCCAAGTTTCTAAGCTTTTGAATAAGAGAGCTTTTGAACCATTTAACCTTTACAAAAATAGTACAAAGACTTAATTCAATGTAACGATTCTCCCTTTTAAAGGGATTCAACATCAGTTCACTTATATAGCCTGCTGTATGTTCCTCACAGCTGCCTCAAATTCATTACTTTACAAGTTTTTAAACACAACAACTGTAGAAATCAGAAATGACTGACAAGATATTGCCATTTGGTTCACGTGATGAATAATTTAAACAATTATATTTCCATATCTGGTGGCAAACTCACAGTATATTAGTTTTTGTTTGATCTTTGTTTGAACTATAGACACATATCTTGTTAATATCTCATCACTAAGTTTGTGTTTCTAACATCCAATAGTGTTGTTTTCTGTGTCCACAGGCCTGCTGCCCTTCACTGGCAACAAACCTGTGTAGTCTATGATCTTAAATGTAATTTAACATATTTTTGGAGCCTATATCTCCTAAATAAATCCATCATTTCACCAGTTTACTGTGAAGAGTGTCTCAAGCAGAGGCAGGTAGTTGCCACAGAGAGGAATTACCAGTGAGAAATTGAGCAACAAAGTTGACCTCATCACATAATAAGTCTTTGTTAAACACACTACAGAAACACACTCACATCCAACATTAGAATCAAGTAAAAGCCGAAGGCTCACCTTTAGATTTATGGCAGGGATTTCCATAACAGACTGTTTGGTGAAAGCAGCTCTTCCTTGATCCGCTTCACTGCTCCAACTTGTTGAAGGGGGTCTACATGAGAAGCTGCCTCAGATTGTTTCTTCTTCTTACACAAACTTCTCTGTGAAACTCCTCCTCCCTTCAGATCAGCCTGCAAACACAAACCATGTGACAGCAGCCTGACTCCCTCCCATGTGACTCACACCCTCCTCTTCCTCACCTCTCCTCCTCCTGCTCTCAGTCAGAGAGAAACCACATGGGCACCAACAACTTCCCTCCACTGGCTCACTATGAATGATCAGGAATGTAGCATGTCTGTTTGAACATTTAAGAAAGTGAATATAAATAAAACTGTCTGCTCAGTTTCTCTAACAGATTAAATAGAAAATGCAAGATTTATATTTGAAACTTGTAGAGAATTATATTTGTGCATTTTGCTATTTTTGTACTTGTCAGTGGAGTAAAACTAGCATGACGGCACATCACATGTCAGCAGCAGTGTGATGATTTGAAAGGTCTTACTGTGACTGATTGGCTGCATAGATTTAAATGTATATATATATATTTGCATATATATATATATATATATAAAATAAATTATATATATATGTGTAAATATATATATACATTTAAATCTATGCAACCAATCAGTTATCAATCACTTTTTAAATTGGCAAGTTGTATAAATCTCTAAAACAATATTTAGACCTTGTTGCTCATTTGTAATATTAATAACAAATATTTGAAAAAGCCTATGTATGCAGCTCCATAAAAGAAATTTAAATTAAGATATTATGCACAGTATGATTTTAGCACAGCAACAGGATTGACATGCTCACGGTGATAATGCTAACATGTTAATGTCTAACAGTTAACCATGTTCACCATCTTAGTTCAGTGTGTTAACATGCTAAAAGTTGCTAATTAGCATCGCAGTAGAACAGCTGATGCTGATGAAAATTCATCGTTCATTCGTTTTTCAGGTATTTGGTCATAAACCAAAGTATTGGACACTTAAAAATGTTGACTTAAAGGAACAGTGTGTAGCATTTCAGAGGATCTATTAATGGAATATGATATTCAGAAATGTGTTTTCATTAGTGTATAATCACCTGAAACTAAGAATCGTGTTTTCGTTATCTTAGAATGAGCCCTTCATATCTACATCGGGAGCGGGTCCTCTTCATGGAGTCCGCCATGTTGCTCCGCCATGTTTCTACAGTAGCCCAGAACGGACAAACCAAAGACTGGCTCTAGAGAGAGCTTTTTGCATTTTTACGTTACCTTTAGGCCACCGTAGTTCTCTGACACACTTGCGAAACATGCAAAACCGTGGTATTGCCAGCCGCTGTCTGACTTCCGTTGTTCCTAAAGTAGAGTTATTATGGTAAGGATGGCCTCTGAGCGAGGTGAACGGCGTTACCACAGTTTTGCACTCGGCGTCTCGCGTTACCGTAGCCTTGAAAATAGAGGTGTGAGCAGAGGGGTACTCAGTTGGTTGCAATCTGCAACCACACCACTAGATGTCGCCAAATCCTACACACTGTACCTTTAATGGATCACCAAAGTCAGTATAGAATTCCTCCTCTGGGGACCATGAATATCTGTAGGCTACAAAATGTCATGGCAATCCATCCAGTGGGTGTTATAGACCTATATTTTTGCTTTGGTGTTCTGGTCCATCACACAGTAGTTCAGTAGTTCACGTCTCAACAGACATGAACTGTAGCTCAAAGTAACTATAATATCAGTATAAACTGGTAAAGTGTAACTAAACAATGTGTGATATGAATGATTAAAGGCTGTCATTGTAACCAACAACATCTTCTCACTTTCTGGACGAATGAGTGCTTTTGGAGAAGTCAGTGGTCGAGGTTGGTAAAGAGGTTGACAACACAAACAGATTGATCAAATTAAATGTTGAAGTAAACACTTTCAGGCCGATGCTCTGCAGTCATGCCGATGTACTTTGTCAGCTTGTTTGTGACATTTAGAAACGTAATTCGATTTTCGCCCATCCATCCTTCCAACGCTTTGTTCCACAGAAACATACTGTATCTATTTTTACAACCACTGCTCAGTTCACCATGAAATTTAGTATGGATTCAAGCTCCCCAGAGGATGGCTTCTATTGATTTCTGCCCTGACTTTTTTGTCTTGCGCCACAGTCAAGCCGAACAGATATGTTCTTGTTTTACCTTCAGCAGTCAGTGTCCTCCTAAGGATAAATAAAGTGATCTTATTGTTTACTGCCGCATATTAACAAGTGGAGGAAGAGTTTGTGATGGATGCCAGTTAAAGAGATAAGTCCAAGTTATTACCACTAAGGGTCTTATTTTACTAGTTTAGGCCATCATTTCTGTTGGTTAGAATAACATTTCACTCAGCAGAGAAACTGCTGAGGTCTGGGAACACGGCAACATCCCAATAATGAAATCCACAGGGACAAACAAATCATTACTGATAGTAATAATGATGAAAACTAGGAAAATAAGACCCAAGTTTCAATAATGTAACACATAATTGTGGCAGTGTATTAGGGAATTGCTCCTTCAGTTTTACACTCCAGTCCAACAGAACAGAGAATGAAAATACTTATTACTTATTTATGATTTTAAAAAAAAAACCTTAATTTTAAAATTTATCACTGCAGAAACCTATATATTATTTTTATTCTATTTATAAATTTATTTGACAGGAACCACGTATAATAAACAGAAACTTCAATACTTGAAATCTGCATTATACTGACAAATACAGAAGCTAAAAGCTCATTTTCATCCCCAGGCCCCGGGCAGGTAAACAATAATACAAACAGCACATAGAGTACATTACATGCAACAAGCATGATAACATACTGTTCAGTATAAGTACATAGTAACAGAATATATATGGTATTTACAGAACAGTCGTGGTTGTTTGATCAGTTAATAATGGTTCCTGAATTAAAATTATTGATTGCATTCTTGATTCTCCTTTTATTTGTATTAATACTTTATTGAAATAAAGCACAGAATATGTATAACAAACATGATGGATGGCAAGAATAGGAGTAAAAATTAAGTAAATAATAATGGCAAAAATAACGTACTGTAAGGATGAACAGTGAATAATTATATGTGCATAGCATATTTACATATGCACACATACATCCATATTTGTATATAAATGTATATACTGTATATATACAGTATATACACATATACTTATACATATACATATACTCATGTGCATACACACACCTACATACACAGCTGTACATAAACAGAAAAAATGTATTGAAAAATAAATAAATAAGTAATAATAAGAATACCACAAGTAATAAAATAATAAATAAATAAATGAGTAGATTAAAAGATGGATAAAAACAAGAAAAGAAATTACAAAATTTAAATAATCAAAACAATGAAATAATTATTATTACGCTTCTAAGTGTACACCGGCACACAACAACCTGTATACACCCATATATACATATTAATAATATTAACAAAAGGCAACAGTGCATGCATATGTGTAGGCTCCAAATTTATCATCACGGTCTTGATTCTCCTTTAACCACCTTATTAGCATCATAGAAGAAGAATAAAACTATGGGAAAGTTTTGATATGGGATGGAAGGGAGTTCCACTTTTTGTGGTTTTAATGGAAAATGCCAACTGTGCACATTTTGTGGATATTATTCCTCCATCTTCCTCTCACCTGTTAATCATATTCTCTCATCTATTCCCACCTGATCGTAGTCTCACCTGTTAATATGGGACCGAAGTTCCAACCTTAGGTAACAATAGCAAATCCATCCACTGATGAAGATCCTGTGATGTGTTTAAAAGCTCTGGGAAAAGCTAGTAAGGGGACCTCGAGTTATCTCCAAGGTTAAGAATAAAGTTGCATGCTCGTACTCCTAGTTCATGCATCCATAAATAACATGTGCTACAGACAATCTCTTTTGTCTCTCCATCTCTCACTTTTCTAAATGCACAAAATCATGAAATGTTTTGTCACTTCTGGATTCTGCAGCTACATCTCTCGCTGACCTGCTCGCTATTGCGTGTCTGAAATGACGGCAGTATCTAGATTTAAGCACATTTGACCTTTGAACTCACTGTAAGTCACGGAGGACGACGGCAGCAACCAAATCTTTAAAATGCTGATGTAAGACGCGTCCGTGGTGATTTATTTTTTCTACAAGTCTGACTCATTCCTTTCATGCTCCTTATACCTTAAAGGAGAGGATCCATTGTCCGCCTCGAGCATGGCAGCTGGCTCCTGCATGCCTATTTTCCAGTGTGAACCCTGCTGACCTCCTGCTGACCTCTGACCCCTGACTCAAGATTTGTCTCTCTGATTGGAGTATTTATGCTTTCAAACACGTCCTAACACACTGTGCCGAATGTGCTTGTGGGCCAAAATGAGATTTCAGAGTAACAAATGTGGGACGTGTTATTTAATTTGAGGTGTAATGTCTTTTACCGTCAGAGGAAAAGCAATTATTGGATGTATTTGCAAATAAATGATCCCTTTTACGTCCTAACCTGCTGTGACAGACTTGACAAGCAAATGCATGAATGCAACGCTGCAGCACATCATCTTTCTCGCTTCACATTTTTATCTATTTTCAATACTGCTCATCAAATGATTTATGATGTGTTTTATTGTTTCTGAAGCTGTAGCAGAGGATTCCCAGCAGCTTTGTTTACTTGTATGTAAATTTTCCTCACAACCTGTGTCCTTTAGAGAGTCCCCTGATCGTGAAAAGTTGGGTTAAGATGGCAACTTTGGTAATTAATTACTTTGTGAAATCCCTAAGAAAGGTAGAAGTGCCTTTGTGGTGTTGGTGATGTGAAGCTACAGCTCTGCCGGGATGTGGCTCGGTGTAATCTATCACTCGGCTGGCTGTTGGCCAGCTTTCAGCAGGGCACTCTGTCAGAGGTAACTATTAAAAATACATCACGATACTGCTTTTATGCTGTAGCTGTAAATCAGGACGGCACAATCACGGTCCGACTGAGCCGGTGGTTAGGAAAGAAAAACGAGTGTTACTTTCTCCATCTAATCAAATATTGATAGATTCTCAGAGAGCCTGTGTGTTCGGATCAGAGACACGCCGGCTGTTATTGCTTGCACTTGCTCTAATGTGTCGTAAGCTTCGCGTTAAAAGGTTTTGACACAGTTCAGGGTGGTTTTGGAGATAATGAGCTCCAAAGATTGCAGCGATTGGAGATAGATGGCGCCTCATTACTAACTCCAATATTCTCATTTTCATGAAAAGATGATGTGTTTGGAACAGGTTTCTGTCCTGATTCTTATTCTTCTGAAGCATCTCAAAGAATAATTTCTCTCTTTCTCAAAGGAAACCTGTCGTCCTTCTGCAGAACATCCTGATGCTCATTTAACCTGCTGAGTTCAGCCTCATGCTCTGACCCAGTGGCGGAAAGTAACTGAGTACATTAACTTCAGCGCTGTACTTCAGTACAATTTAGAGGTAATTGTACTTTATTTCCATTCTATGCAACTTTACAGTTACTTACAACTGCTACACTACTGTACATACACTTACCTGTACTATATACTACTGTCCATATTGCATGTATCTCACCTATAGTATATTCATATGTATACTACTTATTAACTTACTTACTTATTAATACTTCTGCACTACGTATTTTGCCTACATGCTGCACACATTTGTGCATACTGTATATAATAAAAATGATAACTTTATTTATTTACACCTTTCAAAACAAGGTTACAAAGTGCTTTACAATGAAAGCATGATAAAAGTAATTAAGACCCAGAACTTAAAATCTAAACAACATAAAATCATATAAATAAAAAATAAAATCTTAAAAATAGTTACAACAATGCACCATCAGTTAAGAAAAAGACATAATATAAAGTAAAACATATTTTATCATACTCACATCTACACTTTTTATCATTATTTACCACTTCATGTACATTACTCTGCACTTTACTGCTGTTTGCACTTCTGGTTCGATGCTAAACTACATCTCGTTGTCTTTGTGCAATGACATTACAGTTGGATCTAATCTAACTCCACTTACCGAGGTAAATATTGTACTTTTTACTCCACTACATTATTTGACAGCTATGGTTAGTTCTAAGATTAAAACACATATGAGACGCTTAAAAAATACAATAAACTGACTCCTTATAAAAATACAAAAACGCAGTGTCTAGTTCATCGTCTTGTTACATTTCAGATGTTTACGATTTTCTCTCTAAACTCCTTTTTCTTTAAGTAACTGTTCCAAGCCCAAAGTGGTGAAATGATCCAATATTTCACAACAAAAGTGGAGATTAGAGAAAAGTCAGAAAACGAAATAAATAAAGATGTGTAGCTGAGCTTTTTATTTTCTTCTTTCCTTCCCCATTTATCAACTCCTAACCTCCCAGATTTATCTTGCGACCCTCTTGGAGAGGTGTGACCCCGGGTTGGGAACCACTGGAGAATATAAAGAAGTTGAAACTAGTTCCACCCTCGAGCAACTACAGCAGTAAAATACTGGTTTCACATTGATCAGTATTAACAATCTAATAATGTTATATAATAATATATAAGACGGGCATTTTTCTGCAGAAAACTTTTACTTAAAGGTATTTTAAGTACATTATGCTGATAATGCTACTGTACTTTCACCTAGAGGGATTTTGAATGCAGAACCTTAACTTGTGATGGAGTATGCAGCTTGCGATTTTTAATTAAACTCTTAGACAGGCTGCCGTCGGACCCGGACGGGGTTTTTTTTTCGGAGAATGTAAAGGGCTCAGTTTTAAAGCTAGAACCTAGAAAACCTAAGGAATCCATTGTTATCAACCACGTCGTACTAGCTTGTCGCAAAGGAGGTTAAGTAACGCTAACGCTAATTTTGGCAAGGAAAAGTTATCATAGCCATTTTCAAAGAGAACCCTTGACCTCTGACCTCCAGATATGTGAATCTGAAATAAATGGGTTCTATGGGTACCAATGAGTCTCCCCTTTACAGACATGCCCACTTTATGATCATCACATGCAGTTTGGGGCAAATCATAGTCAAGTCAGCACACTGACACACTGACAGCTGTTGTTGTCTGTTGGGCTGCAGTTTGCCATGTTATGATTTGAACATATTGTTTTATGCTAAATGCAGTACCTGTGAGGGTTTCTGGACAATATTTGTCATTGTTTTGTGTTAATTGATTTCCAATAATAAATATATACCTACATTTGTATAAAGAAGCATATTTTCCCACTCTCATGTTGATAAGAGTATTAAATACTTTTAATTAATTAATCTCCCTTTAAGGTACATTTTGAACAGAGAAAAAAATTTATGAATAATAATAGTGATTAACTATGGACAATAATGTCATTAATCGTGATTAAATATTTTAATTGATTGCCATCCCTAATCGAAATATTATTTTTTGAGTCTTATGACACAATAACATCCGTGAGAGTTACTGATTTAAAGCATGCAAATTTGCTTTTAGGACAAAGAAAAAAAAACATTAGTAATAAATATCAATACCTGATATAGATGAAGGTCAATGTTGCAAATATAGGCAGGTTTACACCACAAACTGTTTATCCTAGTAAGTGTTTAATCATGAAGACAAAAAAGACAGACAAACACAATATCTGGACAAACGTGTGTTTAAGTACAGTATAAATAAAACATATATTAAGACATGTAAAAGGAAGGTCAAACAAGCATCTTTGTTTATCGTTCTACCGTTAAGTACATTTAAAGAGAAGTTAACAAAAAGTGGTTGGCAATTCAGACACATTCTTATTTACAATACAGGACAGCAGACTGGGTTCAAATGGCATTTACAAATCATTTTCCGCATTTGTTTGGAGAGTAAGAGTGCCGAGAAACAAAACGTAGCACAGAGCTCACACAGAAACTATTTCAAAGTCATTCTAGCATCATTTCTCTGAGTGACGGCTCAATTTGAATGATCCCGAACCAATAAAAGACATAATTTGGGACTCTAAGCAATAGTAAATGTTAAATGATTTGTAAACATTGTTTGACTTAGATCAGCAGGACAGAGACGATCAGCTGCAGGAAAAACTGTGAGAAATGAAACCAACAGCCGTAATAACTGTGGTGAATATCAACATGTGAACTATGAGATGTTAACAGAGTTCACTCAGTGATGTGTTGCCAGACAAGTGAATCTTTTATACCAATTTAAAACAAATAAAAATCGTCAGCCATTGTGGACTGAGTGAGTTTTGAAAAGCCCCTCTTTAAAAACATACATATGGTTCTGTATTGATGCTGCAGTGACCACGACTGAAACAAAACTGATTTTAAATAGGTGCTCAAAGATGATGATTTGCTGGATTAGAAGGTGTGACTCATCCCACAATGCAACAGTCAAATCGTATATACAGTTAAGTTATTTTGTTTTAACTGACCAGACGTCGGCATTTAGTTGTTTTACATTGTGGGATCAATTTGAAAAACCAGCAAACCATCACCTTTCAGCACTCAGCGGCGTGTCAGTGTCATGTGATGTTTTGGCTGCACTATCTACTCTGTCAGAGTGGTCACTGGGACATTTTCCCTGCTCCTTCATCTTGTCCTCCACCTCCTCCTCTTCCTCAGATAGTGATGAAGCCTCCTTGGTCACTGTTGACTGTCTCTGGCACCACGCAGCGACCCCTCCTCCTGGTCACACGACGCTTCCGGTGGAATTTAGCGTAACAGCGAAACCCTGAAAAGATCATAAATAACCTGTTATCTGAATAGATCAAACACATAGGTGTGGTTGTGTTGTGAGATACAGAAAGCTATAAGGTGAATAAATCACATGCAACTGCAAGTATTTAAATGCACAAGAACAATAGTTTCACATAAACAGCTAAATCTGCAGTGATATAGAAGCTAAGAATGTAAAAATCAACATTATGAAAGTGCTGAAACCAGCAGGCGATTAAGGCGGGAAGATCCCATCAGCCCGTTCACACGAAAAGGCATAAAAATGCCACAATAATGTGCCGTGCAATAAGTACACCTTTCTTGATTTCCGTGTGTCATTGGTATGCCATGTATCCTGTACTGACTACAATGTAAACGCATCCACGTATAAATGCTATGGTACAAGTTAGTGACGTAGTATAAAAAGCGAGAAAGACCTATGATGGGTGGGTGATGACGTGGATGAGTCCAACAAACACAGGACTTTTAACCAGGAGAGGGAGAAGTTACGTTTGTGACATTCATGTGACGTTTGTCACATAGTTTTTTATTGATGTTTATGATGTGTTTTCTGTAGTTGTTTCCGTACGTGTTTTACTTAGTTTACTTACTTATTTTAAGCCGAAAACCGATGTTTTCCCTTACCTTAACTAAGTGGTTTTCTTGCCTAAACCTATGTACGTTTGCGTGGCGTACAAATGACACGTGAAAAGGCTAAAATACTCAAGACAAGCAGAATGTCCGTGTCATGTTGTGGTATTTATACGCCTTCCAATACGCCCGGGTTGTTCTCCTAGTAGCAGAGAGAGTGCCGGGGCAGAGGGGTTGTTTAGTTGAATATGTTAGTCTAGTGTGCCTGACTCATTGATCCTTTATCTGACTTTATCTGACTTTAACATCAGAAGCCTAACTGTGCTGTGTATTGATAAATCGATGGCGCTGTCCGTGGTGCTGAAGTAGCAGACGGATTTGTAATTATAACTTTTTCTCTGAGTCCCACCCTTCTGTCTGTTTCGTCTTGGATTTGTAATACTCTCTAAACCAGCGCTTCCCAACCTAAATTTCTTTGAAGCCCCCCATACTTGTATAAAAGAAAAGCTGAGCCCCCTCCCCATATTTTCTGACGTCATTACCCCAAAAAAAATTACAAATCCTCGAACAAAATCCTCTCCAATTTGAATAAAGCTATTCAATGTTTTAAATTAGTTTCAGTGCGTACTCGTCAGTGCGTTCCTCCCTTTGTGTGTGGCAAGCAGGAGAGCAAACAGTTTTTTGACCGCACTGAAAACGTTGTTTTTGAAAGGCTACACGCCAACAAATCTGGATTTAATCAGACTGTCGTTAGACAAAAAAATGTTGTGAATTTTGGAAATGATTGCGTCTATGTTTTTTCAGTAAATGTTGACTTTTGGACTTAACAACACTCTGAAGTTATTGGAAATGTTTGGATCACACGAGTCGGAATGAATCCTACATAGCCGCCACTGGAATCTAATTCTACAAATAGCATAATACTGATAATATTAGTGTAACCTGATCTTTATCTAATGGGCACAAATACCATGTTTAAACAGAATGTGGCTTCTGAGTAGCAAAAGAATATCATTTTAAACTGCTCTTATATAGACTTTTGTTTAAATTATCCAGTAAGAGTGTTGTTGTTATGATTTTAGTTATATATGTGCATCTTTGGCACCCCATTAAGGGGGGCCCGGACCCTAGATTGGTAACTACTGCTATATACGTATCTAGGGGATGGTATTAACAAATACAGAACCCAAAGAGTTCATGAAGCGGTGTGCTAGTCGCGGGTGAACGAAACAAACTGTGTCTGTCCCCCATGTTAAAAATGAACAAATCACCTACTGGCTGAAACTAAACTGAACTAAAAACTAACCACAGAGTGATCAGCTCCAATAGCACATAAACAATGTACTAACATTTATGAACTCAAAACTTTTTTACACAAAATCAAATAAAGTCTTAATGATAAACAGTGAGACTTGGCTAAAATACACAACTGCAGATGAAATGACAAGCTGCTGCCATAAACTCTTATATAGATGCTAAAAGTGCCACCAAGAGGAACATTGCTTTATTCATTTTGGGAAACATGCTTATTCACTTTCTGCCTGAGAGTTAGATGAGAAGAGAGACTGGTATCAATCTTCTCATCTAACTCTCCGCCAGAGAGCGAATACGCCTATTTCACAAAATGTCAAACTATTCCTTAAAGCAGTGACCCATGTCAACGTTGTGATACATCACAAAATAGACCTTTTTCACAGCAGACATGTTGACTTTTATATATTGACTTGAAATTGATCACGTTAACGATGGCTCAGTTCCATTAAGAGCCAGCATGAACAATACCAGTGAACTTATTTATTTATAAAAGCACCTTTCATACAAACATGCAGCCCAAGACAGATATAATTTTGCAAGATTTTACCAAATTACAGCAATAAAACATTCAAATGTAGAAAACAAATAAAAGTCAATAAAATAAAATTAACACCAGGGATAAAAAATAATATAAAAAAGCAATGATTAAAACTAAGGCTATAACATTACTCCAAATTAAAAGCTAGATTAAAAAGATAGGTCTCTAATTTCCTTTTAAAAATAATGAGAGAGCCATTCTAATATCCAGAGGCAGCCACAGTTTAGGGGCATAAAAACAGAAAGAGGCACTCTCACTTTTTATAGGACACATGAGGAACATTTAGAAGTAAAGCGGTGGAGAACCTCAGTGATCTGGCTGGAACATAAAATGAAAGAAGATCTCTGATGTAGGGAGGAGCAAGGACATTTAAAGCTTTATAAACAAGTAAAAGATCTTTAAAAATGATTCTAAAAGATGAATGTTATTAAATACACCTGTGCATGTCAAAATGTCTACTGTGAAAAGGGCCTGCTCCAGCCCGTCACACAATCACCTGACCTCCTCCGCCTACCTGCGAACCTGTTCCCACTTTCCCTCATCAGCCCTGCAGTATATATATATACCGGCCCTTTTCCACTCACTCCTGTTTGAGACTTTTAAAACACGAACATTTACATTTATTGTCTCTGAGCCTCTGGGTTTTCAAACCCGTTTCTGTACTGAGCCGTAACAAGTTCTCCTCACTCACCTTCCTCACACATGCAGTCATCGTAGCATTTGTTGTTGAGGCCTCTGTTGTGAGGTTTACACTCATGTTGTCTCAAGTCACAACAAGAACCTGAAACAGAACAAGCACATTCAACAACCAAACACGTGAAACACTGCAAGAAAAAGTAGTTGTATAAATAACTTCTGCAAAACAACTGCATGTTCCTCCTCATCTTAAAGGCCCTGAAATCATATTTTCTCAATCAGCTTCTTACTGTGAGAGATTATGTTCTACATGAACATAAAATAATCTGCAAAAGTTAGAACATTTTTGATTATTTCACTTTCAGTATTTCTGCGGTTGTGTTTTTCTCAGTGGTTTGACGTGGGCGGGGCTCAGTTGGAAAAACCTGATGTCACATGCTTCTATTAACCAATCAGGATTTAGCAACGTTTGAAACCAGAAAAAAGTGGTGATAGTTGTGGGGTTGTTTGGTTATGTAACACATTAGCAGATTTCTTTGACTGTTAAATAATATATACTGATTTTTGTATTTCTTTATCTTTTGAAAAGGGTTCAAGGCCTTTAAATCATGAAGAGGACTGCAAACCCAACATATAAACAGGTTTACAATTAAATTCCAGTATGTTAAGTGTCAAGTATGAAAACTTCTATGTCCACAACTGAAGGAAAATTCTCCTCCTGCTGTTTTCCTTTAGTATACTGTAAAAGACACATTTACTGATGTCACATTATATATTTCTGAATGTCAAAGTTGCTGTCGCTATTTTGCTAAGTAGAAAAATAGTTTAGTAAATTGTAATCTCAATAGAGTGCTCCAGGGATGACGTATTTTGTGGGCAAACCAGGAAGTTAGCATCCCCCTTGGTTCCTTCGACAAAAAGCCAATGGTATTTTTCCATTGGGTTCCGAGATTGATTAAATTGTGACTTTGATATTTTATATTTTGGAGCATCTGACTTTGGAGACTGACCTGGGAGACAGTCCAGGTGGTGGTCACATGGCTCGATGGCATCGGCGTCTACAGTCCCATTTCCACTGCTGAGGTTCTTACTCCGCCTCTTGTCTGCAGCAGGAAAAATAAATGAGCACAACCGTTTGATCCTGAAGGCGTCGGATCAATACACAACCTCAACCCAACAGATCAATTTGATTTGTCACAAAAGTTAAATTGTATGTCTGGTATTTGATGGTGAAGCCAATTATATTTGTACAAGAACACATTTTTCACATAACGATTTCAACACAGGTCAGATAGTAAAATACACTTAATGTTTAGAGCAAAGTAGGGAACAATGATCTCTTGCCAGAAATGGAGAAAATGAAGGTGTTTCCTAATCCAAAAAGTCCTACTGTAACAGGTCACATTGTTTTTTTGGATAGTCCAGTCGTCATTACTTTGCGTAGGTATAACTACGAACGGTGTATGAGACCAGCCTACATAGTTACGGCTGAATACAAACCTTTCTTCCTGGAGGACGGCCAGGCGTCCACAGGTTTCATGTCCTCGTAGTCTGTCCAATCAAACAGCGCCATGTCCAACGTTGGCATCACCTCTCCTTGTCCTTTACCTCTTCCGGACCTCTGAAAAAGGAAATGTAACTTGAAGTGAACAAACTCAACTTAATCACATTCTGTAACAGAAATCCAAACAGGACAAACATGCTGATATGCAGATCTGTAAACACCTTATCCCATCTCCAATTAGTTTCAGCATGCTGCATAAGTTCTGCCTCCACGGTAATATTTCAATCTTCTTGTGATCAGAATATGAAGATGTGTATTAAAATCTAATCCTGAATTTGACGCTAACCAGCATACAAGCCGCTGTAGAGATGTGCAGATGTTCAGTTACTACAATTACACCACAGCAGCAGTAGATTTGATTTGATGACTGTGTTTTCTATCAGTACTGCAGGTAAACAGGTTCAGGGTGCTGTTAATGAAACATGGTGTTGTGACGAGCAGCAGTAATGCCTCATTGATTCATAAACCGCCCACACAGAGCCAACAGAGACAGAAGTAGAGCTTTAAAACCCAATCGATTGGTAACAGAGAACAGGACTGCCCACGGCCCGGAATACAAATGTATATCACATCATTAGTATTGTTAATACATATACAATATATAGGCGTACAGATTAAAGCATACAGTCCATTACACACAACCACAGGCTTTATTTCTCACCAAAGAGGGCAGCAGGCAGCTAATGCAGGATGCACGTGATCCTGGGTAGACGATTTATTATTCCTGTACTGGATGTGTGATTTTTAGTCTAATTATCTGCAATATGATATATGCATGTATGAGACAAGTCAACCACTGATTTTGGTTTCATATCATTGTTAGGGACATTTAAAAGTAATTTCTTATGATAATATGTTACCTCGCTTTAAAAGTAAGTAGTTTACAAGAATGTATTTGTGCCTCATGCATTTATTTCAGCATATAGCAGTAGTGTTTGTACTGCCACCGTAGGCGTGTTATTGATCCAGGTTTCATCATGGTTGCCAGTCTCATACTTATCAGACCAACAAGTCCTCATACCAGAGAGACAAAAAAAATCAATTTGCCCTCCAAAACGACCCATATGACTGTTACAAAAACTTTTTCTGATCTTCCACTTATCTGGTCAACTAAAAGTACTTGATTAAAGCTAGAGTGGGTAATGTTGAGAAACCAGCAAAAGTACGCTACATTTAAAAAATGGTCCAACCTAAAAAACCAGCCCAGTGTTACCAACTCTTTTCCAATGACAGTAGCTAGCAGCGCTAGCTCCAAAAGTCTCTAAATCTAGCGATGACAGTGACAGTTCGTCGCTTCAGGCCTCCCTCCAAAGACATTTCCCCAACATTATACATTGTCGGCGAGTGTTAAAGCGTTCTTTGACGTATTAATGCCGTTAATAGCACTGAGGACTAGTTAACGACAGAACAGGGTGAAACAAAACATATGATTGGTATAACGTTTCACCTTGTCATTGGAAATAAACATAACATAAAAAATTGTTTTTGAAGAAGATTACCAACCCTAGCTTTAAGATTAATGACAGATCTTGTTGATGGTCGAAAGAAACCAATGTTGACTGTTGTAGGATACAGGACACAAACTGCCGTCCCTGATTTTAAAGTCACTCTGTACTTTTGTCCAGAGACACACACAGTAAAATGTGAACAATAGAAAAAATATTAAAGCCTGAAATCTAAAGCTAATTAAGACATTTTTGTTCCCCAGAGAATACACAATTGACCTTCTCTCCTTGTCCATACCTTTGGCCAAAATGTCAGCAGACCACACCGGATATCACATCATCCTCAAGGCAGATTGCCTTAATTAAACCATTTTCATTTCACTGATACCATGGTCTTTACTCTTATCTACCCTCAGGACAAATATGGGGTATTTCACCCAGTAGTGATAAGGCTCTAAGAAAAGCAAAATCATCAGGATGTTGTTCTTTCTTTCTAAAACCTTCATTCTGTGGGCTTATATTGAACATCACAGTCTGATGCGGTTATTTGGTGCTTTATAGATTTGAAGTAATTATAAATATATAGCACAGTGATTGCAAGAATTTGAAGTAATCTGACTGCTTTATTTTTACATATATATCTTTTTTATTATTTTATTTTCTTGTGTGTAGTTTTCCTTAACAAAATGTTGGATAGAAAAATAAAAAGATGATTAACAGTTTATATTTCTGCTCGCTCCCTAAATAGTTAAAGTCAGTCGTAGGGTGCCTTTGGAGCGATCTATAAATTCCTATAAAAGTATGTCATAAATTCAAACATTCTTGTCATTCAGATGAGTGTTTGATGGCATTGCTATAAAACAAAACTCCTACGTGGATTGCTCATGCATAACCTTGTGCAATAAAAACGTTAGCGCTGTCACTCTCCTCACACAGAGGGAGCAAAAGAGAAATGTTAGACAGTATAATTAAGTCAGCAGGACGTTGAGACGTCTCTTGAGGAATACTCGGTCCATGAAAGACATCCATCAAAAAGTAAGAATCCACATCTTCATGGGAACAGATCCATACTTGTTTCCTTTCACCCTCAGGAAAAAAAGCCTATATGGAAATATCAATTAGATTAATTGCAGGGGGCAATGTGCTTCTGCTCGGCTGCTCATTAAACCATCAGCAGAAGATCGAACATTAATTAAGAAGCCTTACCGCATGCTCGCGCCACTGAAGCGAGGTTCAGGAAGGGCTTTTTGCTTCTGTGGTCCAATAATATTTGACCGCTCTCATAGTAAAGACACACACAGACTCCTGGACTCTCAAACATCGTGTAAACAACCAACCTTACAGTCCAGTGTACAGATATTAAACATAGAGACTGACCAGGGGAGCCATCACACAGAGCCAGCATGACGTCTTTTAAATCCCCAACCACATGCTGACCCCCTGAATTCAATGTACATATTACTCAAGAAATTGGTATATTCAGCACCGATTATTTGGTTACTCATCTAAAAGACCTGTTTACATTTTCCTAATCTCTATAAACAGATTCTGTATTCATATAATCAAGATTTTGGTTTCCGTTTGTAGCTCAAGTAGTATTGACCAATCACGTTCGAGCAGGCTTTGGTTGAAGGCAGGTAAACGGTCCATGTGGAGAACAAAAGAGGAGGAACGCATTGGCCAAAATGCAATCAGGGAACCCACCGGCTATCATCTGACCATGATTTAGCTCTTTATTGGTTTAAAATTAGCTTGTAAACTGGCTACTTGTGAGACAATCCAGTCATACAACTCGTCTCTCAACTGAGCTCCAGTCTAATCGGACTGTAAACAATGAGCAGCACACGTAAAAGGACGTCTTGGCCCAGATATCCACTGGCTACACCTGAACCCCAGAAATACAGCCACTTGCCTTTCAGTGGCTGATCTCTCATCAGGCCGACAGCCGATGGGTTCCGAGATTGACTTTTTCCTAACAAGAAACTGGATTGGGTGGACAAAGTGTTTGATTTTGACACTAGTCTCCTATAAACAATCAATACCTGACCCTGACCCTGACCACGACCACGACCATGATCACAATATAGGTGTAGTTCGGTAAAGGTTACAAACCTTTAACTGTGGAGGCGGATCGGACATTTCCATATGAATCATTTTTGTAGTGTTGTGAGCTTTGGAAGGTAAAACAATGTCATCCTGCAGATGGGGACAACAGAAAATACTTCTTGTTGTTTTGGACGGCAATGACTGAATGAAACTAACCATTTGCTCATTTAAGTTGGAAGTCGATCGCTACCACTACTCTAATTGTTAGTGCTACAGGATAACCATGAGGGCCTCTCATATGTCTGAACAAAAATGCCTTTGTGGCTATGATTTGTGAGAAATCAGCAAAACTACAAACCAACAAGTCTTGCTGAAAATGAGGAAGAAGAAAGTGAACATTTGTGTTACTCCGTCACTAGTCTCTGTATGCTTACGACAGCCTTATGACCAGTAAATATGACATGGTCAGGCCTAGAACCCCCATATTAAACTAATCACAGCTTTACTCTTGCTCTTCCATCTTAGTACAACACAGTCAAATTAGTCTTTGAGGGTCAAGACGAATGTAAACACTCTGTTACAAGTCCTGCATTCAAAAATGTACTTAAATGTAGTAAAAGTACAAAAGTATTAGCATCAAAATATACTTAAAGTACCAAAAGTAAAAGTACCCATTGTGCAGAATGGCCCATTTCAGAATAATATATATTATATTATTGTATTATAACTATTGATGTATTAATGTGTTCATTACTTTAATGTTGAAGCTATTTAAGGTAGAGCTACATCAGGCTACATACTGCTGCAAGCTTGTGAATTTCCCCCCCGGGAATCAAAACAGTTTTATCTTTACCTATAATAATACATCTTCATGTATGTGTTGATTATATTTTGTACTAATACTCAGAATCTGCAAAGTGACTAAAACTGTCAAATAAATGTAAAAAAGTACAATATCTGACTCTGAAATGTTGTGGAGTAGAAGTATAAAGTAGCATGTAATGGAAATACTCAGTCAAAGTACCTCAAAATTGTACAATACTTGAGTAAATGTACTTGGTTACATCTCATCACTGGATTCAATTCCAAAAAGGAAAAAAAGACAATGTTTAGAGAGCCTTTTCAACAACTGGCCGAGAACAACCGATAAAAATTAGCCTTCTGTGATAAGTATGGCTCAGTTATTATTTTTCCTGTTAATCAGTGAGAAATATCCCTGCCAAATAAACTAATAAAATAAAAATAAAAATGCTCTGTATTTCTGTTAAAGTTCATCTCAGTCAGGTGGTACAATGTCTGAAAAGTTTATTCCAAATCACTGAACCGGAGTCTTGATCTAAGATGTTTCTGAGGCTTCCTCAGTTTTAACTTTTGTCACAATTATATTGAAGTCCAAATTCTCTGATTCCAGCTTCTGAAATTTGAATATTTTCTGGTTTCTTTACTCCTCTATGACAGTAAACTGAATATCTTTGAGTTGTGGACAAAACAAGACATTTGAGGACGTCATCTCGGGCTTTGGGAAACACTGATCGATCATTTTCACCATTTTCTGAAATTTTATACACCAAAAAACTACTTGATTAATCGAGGAAATAATTGACAATGAAAATAATCGTTAGTTGTAGCTCCAGTGAGGTCACAGTGGGATTAATAATCTGAACTGAAGAATCCTTTCAGAAGAACGTCTTCAATCAAAACCCCAGTCCAGTGATTTGGTTTATCCAGACAAAACGCTGTCGCATCTATTTATCTATCTAATTTTCACTCGTCAAACACCTCAGTGTAATATAATCCATGATTTTTTAACATCTTTACTGTGTTGTCTTGAACAGCGCTCCACAACAAAACAGCTGTCTATCAAACAGTGACGGTGATCCTGTAACTAAGGCAGATATTTGCCATGGACGCCCTGCAAGCTGTTGGGTGTTTGTAACAGCAGCTGTGACGAATGTAAGAGCTCTGATGAAGTGGGCGCTGGCTCAGTTTCTATCTACTGACATCAGGTTTCATGTTGTCTTAAAGAGTCTCATTTGTGACGGATCCAGGACTGAGAAAACCTTATAAACGCTATTTATGCATACTGTTGAAGCATCACGCTGGGTGAGTGTGACAGGTGGTGAGTGGTGCCCCACGCTCTCCAGCCCACAGTCAGATACAAAAAAGCCTCTGCGTGCTCACATCCATTTTGTCCTGCCATGGTTTTAATAAAGGAACAGGAATGTAGTTACAGAAAATGTGCTGCAGGACTCTGAACTGTGTGATTTTGATCCCAGAGGCGTTGTTTTGTTATACAGAACACGGCCATATCTATCATACACACTGTAACCGAGAGCCAGTGAGTTTGGCCTGCTGGAGGACATTTTTCACAGGCAGCACTATCAGGTTCACACTGTAGTCGAGTGTGTCATTCCCAAGATGAGCTATGAGGTTTGCGGCAGCATAACGGCAGTAATGGGGCCCATTTTCGCTCTATTTCCCCCGCACACTGGAGTCACACTGAGGCACAACAGACGCAGCCTTTAATAAGCACTCGGGTTTCGCTGGGGTTACCTGGGGTTTGGTGGAGGCCGGGGGCAGCGTTGGGGGATGCTCGTTCATCACCGTGGTAACCATGGAGGAGCCGGAGCCAAAGACGGCGGCGATGGGGGAGGGGGTTTCACCGGGTGGGGTCATGCTGAGGGAGGGGGAGGCGGCAGAGGAGGAGGGAGGATCCTCAAACAGATCTCTGTCCTTATACGCAGAGCTCAGCTCCGGCTCGGGAAGAAACCCTGGACACACACAAATGGAAAATATTACAGATACGTAATGTCATAAATAGCTATTCATATGTATATGTGTTTCCTTTTATCTTTTTATCATTATATAATATATAATTGGGACCCCTGCCTACATGCAGCTTATTGTCCCCTTCCTGTATCTCCATCCTGTGCTGAATTAGTTCCTAATTAGGTTATTTAAAGGGCCAGTGTGTAGGATTTAGGGGGATCTATTGGCCAAAATGGAATATGATAATCATAATTATGTTTTAATTAGTGTATAATCACCTGAAAATACCGCCATGTTGCTCCACCATGTTTCTACAGTAGTCCACAACGGACAAACCAAACCTGCCTTCACATTTTTACGTTCACTGAAGGCCACTGTAGTTCTCCGACACGCACGGAAAGTGAAGGAGTGAGTGGAGGGGTATTCAGTTGGTTGCAATCTGCAACCTCACCACTAAATGCAACTAAATCCTACTCACTGGTCTTTTATGAGATTGTGAGTCTAGCACTGTTTGACTCCACTGGAGTATACTTTGGAGAGATACTTTTATTAGTTCACCCAAATGACAAAAAAGCACATTTTTCTCACACCACAAGGTCCATTTAGTAGCTGATCTGGAGCCTTTGATTGTATCAAATGATCTTCCTCAGCCGATGGACTGTGCCTGCTTATCATAGAATTGTAGATGTTTAAACTTCCAATTCATTTAAAGCACTTTCAGGAATGTTAAAGGATGAAAATGGAAATTTGAACATCTAAAATTGGGCGAACTTCATGTGGTGTGGAAAATGTGTCATTATATGATCCAAAAGCTAAATGGACCTTGGTGAGATTGTTGCAGCAACGACTGTTTCCAAGGTCAGGAATGAACTTTGGATCAAACGTTTTGGCTTTATCTGTCCAGGTTTTGAGACATTTCTGTAACCACTTCAGTACAGAGGGGGTGGATAAAGTTCATGTGTGACTCACAGTATTGAAAAGTCACATTTTTAAAAATTCAACAGCATCTTTTTCCAGAAACAAGGTCTTGTTTACTCAGACCTCACTGTGTGACGCCTGTGAGAAATCTGGTGTCAACACGCAGGACATTGTTTGTTGTATTAATGATGTGAGTGCTATCAGAGCTGTTCTATTCACACCATGACAGCATGCACAATCAAAGCATTCATTTTATTATTTACACCTCTGCCACATGTCAGAATGTCTTCCATGAAACAGCCTTATAGCTCCTTGTTGCTTCTCCAACCCTGGACAGTTGTGGATCTATGTTCTGTATGTCTGGATCAGTTTAGTGGCTCACCTTTTCCGTGCCGCTCCTTGTCACGCCGACTCCCTTGCCTCCTGTGCTCAAAATGGTGTCCGTGCCCATTCCCGTGTCCATGCCCCCGTCCTTTGCGCGTCCCCAGAAGCTGGTTTTCCCGGCCCTGCGACGGACTCTTCATACTCATTCGAACTCTGTCTCTGTCCCTACCTGGGCCCATCTCCAGCCTCACCGGGCTCAAACTCTCCAGGCCCGTCCCGTCATCCTCGGGCCTGGCCAGGGGGTGCATGGGCCTGTGGGAGAGCAGCCCGGCTCCACCTTTGGTAGCGCGGGCCCCCTGGCCCCCGTGCCCTCCTCCGCGGTCCCTGTTGTAACGGTGGCCCTGCAGACCCTGCAGAGGGTGCTGTAGGGCGTTGCTGCCACCCGCCGAGGTCTGCGCCTGTCTCCTCTTGCCGTGAGGAGCTCCGGGCTCGGCGCTGTGTGAGAGAACCAGGGACCCAAACAAGAACGCCAGGAGGAGACTCCAAGAGAGAGCCATCGTCTGTACAGCACAGCGCCACCTGCTGGAGAAAGGAAATACATCTAAATACACCACACATTATGCTTGGAATTACATTCAAATAACTGACACTGAAGCTTTAGGTAGATTTGATCACACAAAACAATCTGGTGGGTTTCTCCTAAGTGAACTAATTTGCTGAAACGATTAGCCGATTTTAAAGTTATTTTTCAAGAAAAAATGCAAAATGTAACTTGCATTTATGAGGATTTGCTGCTTTTCTTTGTCTATGATCGTAAACTGAATATTTTGGGGGTTTTGGACAGTGGGAAACCTCCAGGGCTGAAAAGTGAAGCCAAAGCTGAAGTGCCTTAAACTTTCTTTGTAATAGCCAGCAGGGGGCGACTTTTCTTTTTGCTAAAAGAAGACAGATTATATAGAAGTCTATGAGAAAATGAGCCTACTTCTCACTTGATTTATTACCTCAGTAAACATTGTAAACATGAGTTTATGATCTCAATCGCTAGTTTCAAGACTTCTTCAATACAGCATGATATTCATTTAGTAAATTATGATCCCATTTAGAGTCAAATAGATGATAAAGCAGGGTATGCTTTAGGGCGTGGCTACCTTGTGATTAACAGGTCGCTACCACGGCGATTTCCGGTCTGGGAGTGGTCTGTGTTTTCGTCTTAGAACTTTAACCCTTTCACAGTGTGTTTTCACTTCATGAAAGTTAATTATAACATTTTGTTCACCTAAAAACGTCTTACTTAGCCTTCGGTTGTACTTAGCTCTACCCTCTCGTGTCACTTCTGGTTGCAAAAAAACAAGATGGCGACAGCCAAAACGCCAATTTCGACACAAACCAATGGGTGACGTCACAACAACTACGTCCACTTCAGGAAAAAGAGGTCGGATTTGTTATTCTTGAAATACATGTACAGTATGTATTTAAGAATTTGACAACACAACACTGGAGACATAAATCAAAATCCCAAAGCAATGATTGTGGAGTTTTTGAGCATGTTTGCATGGAGACGTTAGCGTTTAGCTCAAAGCAACTCCCATGTAAAGTTTGTATGTTGCCTTTTATCAATAGAAGAATAAGCAGCTTTTTCACTTTGGATATTTCCACCTATAAGTACCGACAGCAAACCTTGAGCCTAATGTACACACAGAATTTTAAAAGGAGATATTAAAGAATAATAAATAAGCAGGAGTGTAACTGTGTAAGTGTAACTTCCCTCATAAGGGCGTCCTTCAGCTAATTACAACCTTGAGGTGTTTAATAGAGAAGTCTCTATCTGAAAGTCCTCAGGTTGTGTGTCCACTCTCCAGCTGTATTCATTCTTCCCATCTCCCGTCCTCCAAACTCAGACTACATCCCGCTCAGCCTCTCGACTGGGCCCATTTATCTGGACTTGGTGGGTTTGAGGAGGTGATAAAGAGGTGGACAGACACTTGTGCCTCTTTTTACAAATGACTTCCCAGCGCTCATTCCTGTACCTTCATGTACAGTCACTCTGAGATACTGCTCTGCACACATCATCATCGCTGCCTATTCAGCGGTCTCCAGAGCCCTCCAGACGTACCTTCCATTACAAAAGTCAACACGTGTGTCAGGTGTGACTGAAATACGAGGTTCTGTGTGCATTAATGGACAAACGTGAATAAAATTATGGTTTTGATCGAAGCATTTTTAATTCCCATCGGAGGTTTTCATGCTGCGTTACAGTCGAGGCTCATTTAAATTCTGATTTAATGTCACTAAAGCTTCATTTGCATTCATAAAATGACATTTAGTTGTACATTTATTTTACATAAGGAAGCCACAAACAGAGCGCATTATCTGTACATTTAAAGTATTTTTGAGTACTTATCCTATGTCACAAAATATAAATGTCTGCAACAATACATATAAAAAACAGCAAATTGTTGTTTAATGAAAATAAATTGCATGCATTTAGCTCTTCACATATTAAAGAAAAAAAGAAAATAACTAATTTTTGTTAGTTTATAGAAGAAGTGGTAGATTGTTTTGCCCAAAAGGGAGATACATTAAGAAAACATCCAAACTTTACTGAATTGCCTTGTTGCTGAAATGTGCTATCTCAATAAACTTGTGTTGCCTTACCTTGCCTATAAGTCACATGACAGCGTAATGGACTGTATATAAGAAAAGCTGAAGTAACCTCAAGACGTCTGAACTCATTGGGTGAGGTGAATAAAGTGTGGCCTACTGGAAAAGAGTTGTGAGACGTGTTTTACTTTAGACAGACTCTCACGGAAGCTCACACTGTGTTGTGTGTATGTAATCTCAAAATCCCAATTTTCTGCCATTTTTAATCACACCACTACATACTAGATAAGAGAACACCAGTTCTTCCCATTGTAAAAACTCTGTCACATCATGTGAGATGACAGGTCATGGTGTTGTTTCTAAATATGATTTGCTTTGTTTTGTCCTCCACTTTAATGTGCAGAAACAATCCATCGCCACAGACACACACGACGCCATTAAGGCGCTGTGGCAGGCGACTCCTTTGTGTTAAAAGACAAACGGCTGTGCAGGGCATACAGAAAATCAATGAGGGTGAAGTATTGAGCTGCTGGTGATGGTGTGTGTTGTGTGTGTTGTGTGTGTGTGTGTGTGACTTAGAGTCCGGGGGGGTTGATAAGGTCTCTGCTCTTTCATCACACTGACACACATCAAGTTGGAATCACCCACCCTTTGGGTTTACAGTGGGTCATTTAGTTGTTTCTAAAAACAGGACAGAGGCGGCAGGTTGTGTGTGTGTGTGTGTGTGTGTGTGTGTGTGTGTGTGTGTGTGTGTGTGTGTGTGTGTGTGTGCGGGGTGAAGAGGATGCAGGAGATGTCGGGGGAAATTTGCAGAGCTAGTGCAGGAAGCCCCCCGAGGGATTTAGAGGCAGACTGCTTCGGCTGACCTCTGGGAGTTCCACCAGCTGTGCAGTTTGCAAACAAGAGTGTGAGGCTGGCTGCTGAGGTGAGACCTTTATCTCCTAACAGGCCTTCAGAGTGGCGGGAGGGTGGGGGCTTGGGGGGGCGACCGGCCGTGTCATACACTAAAGTGTTTAGCCAGGATTACGCCTGTCTGTTTGACACATGAGGTGCTGCTACTGGACCCTGTACGGCCAAAAGGGTCATTTAATCTAAGAAAACAAAGAAAACATCCCAACTTAACTGAGTCAAAGTGGAGTCCGGGACCCCCAGGGGTCCTTTAGGGGGTTCCACGGGGTCCCCAGCAAAAAGGAAAATAATCTGTTTTTACTGCAATTCCATCCATATGTAACACAGAATGGATGACTAATTTGGTCATGGGTTTAATACACTTTCCATAATAAAAAATCTAAACGCTAAAAGGTTCGTGGTCTAATTTGTGTCAGTTTAGGGATCCTTGACATGATAAAGTTTGTGAACCACTGGTCTAAATGATCACATCACATCCCTCTTGGATATATAGTAGGGCTGTTATGGGGTGTTCAATTTAAATATTTAATTGTGATTATTCGCAAATTGTTCGCACATTTGTATCTGTTCAAAATGTACCTTAACTGGAGATTTGTCAAGTATTTACTCTTATCAACATGGGAGTGGGCAAATAGCCTTGCTTTATGCAAATGCATGTACATAGTTATTATTGGAAATCAATTAACAACACAAAACAATGACAAATATTGTCCAGAAACCCTCACAGGTTCTGCATTTAGCATAAGAAATATGCTCAAATCATAACATGGAAAACTGCAGCCCAACAGGCAACAACAGCTGTCAGTGTGTCAGTGTGCTGACTTGAATGAATAAATGAATGAATGAATAGTTTTATTTCGGTCATACATCAAAAAGAACAAAACTTTACAGTCTGTGTGAATATAAACCAACACTGTATCCATTTCACACAACAACGTTCATATAATCAATGACCGAAAAAGGAATAGGCTGAAGCCCCAAGGCTTATTTTTGCCGACTTGACTATGACTTGCCCCAAACTGCATGTGATTATCATAAAGTGGGCATGTCTGCAAAGGGGAGACTTGTGGGTACCCATGGAACCCATTTTCATTCACATATCTTGACGTCAGAGATCAAGGGACCCCTTTGAAAATCGCCATGCCAGTTTTTCCTCGCCAAAAATTTGCATTAGTTTGGAGCGTTATTGAGCCTCCTTTGCTACGAGCTAGACATGAACAGAACTAATATACAGTATAGCTATTAAAGATATAGTTTGACATACCTTTTATACTTTGGATTTTGTAAAAAAAAAAAAATAAACAATATATACAATGATATAAATGTGTTTCTTATTGAGCTTTAGAGGTGCTGGTTGGGGAGTTTTGTTACCATTGGACCATTGTTTCCAGTCTTTATGCTAAGCTAAGCTAACTGGCCCCAGCTTCATATTTACTGAACAGACATGAGAGTGGTATCGTTCTTCTCAACTAACTCTCGGCAAGAAAGCTAATAAGCATGTCTCCCAAAATCTTGAACTATCCCTTATAGAAACACTCCACCTGTATCAACGACTGAAATAGATATTTGGTGAAATATTCCTTTAATGTACGTAAGACCCAGGAGATTTTTCGTTGATCTCTGGAATTAAATTAGAAGAAAAAGCAGATCTATTCATGTCTTGTCTGTACCTGTTTATCTCATTTAGGATTAACACTCAAAATGTTTTGCAGAAATAGAATCTCAGAGGTGGAGATAACAGCGGAAGCTAAGCAACAACACGACGACATGACCCATCAGAAATGTAATTTCCCAGACATAAAAGAAAGATGTGACGCCTCCATAGAAACAGAAGGCAGCATGCGTCAACCCCATCAAACCGGAGGCCTGAATAGAGCTGTCATGTGAAAGAGAAGGCAGGCGGTGATGGAGGGGGACCGAGGATCTCAGCACAGCAGTGCCCTGTTTTCCTCTCTCAGACTTTCATGTGCTGCTAACAGGTGGTCCTTTGAGGAGACGCAGGATGGGGATGATAATGGAGCACGCTGGGTGGCATTCCGCGTTTTAAGCACAGTCTCTTGTGTGCGATAAACAACCTCCGTGAACAACACAGCCTCCTGCCAGAGTGTGTATTATACGTGGCTGTGTGTTGTAGGGAGGGCACAGCAGGGCGAGCATCTGTTACTGAGGCGATGGGAGGCCAAACGGGTGGCCTGGAACTGACGAGTCTCTTTCCCAAATCAGATAATCCACCATTTGAACAGCAACATTGAAACAGTGATGAGCGATGTAGGAACATATTGATACACTTGAGAATCACAATATTATGTTTTGTGATACTGTATCGATTCTCAATATTCAATTAATAGTTAACGTGCAAAGATTCGTGGCAGACAGTGGATCAGATTGCACTAAAGTAGTGCTATGATGTTGGATGTTACAGGGACTGTGATGAATGCAAATGCAGATCTGATGCATAGGGTGGTGTATTCTTTAAAATCTGGCAGTTTTCCTAAAATTAGATTTAAAAAATCACAATGTATTGAATCATAACCCTGTATCATATTGCCAGATTCTTGCCAATACACAGCCACCATGCAGAAAAACTGCACTTAATGGTTCTCTATCAGATTCAGAGCATTAATAAAGCATTAAACAACTATTTGCTATGTAAAGATTAGGGCTGCCAAAGTTAACGCAATAATAACACGTTATGCAAATTCGTATTAACGCCACTAGTTTCATTAACATTAACGCAATCGATCTTTCGGAGGTTGTAGCGGAATCAGTCTTAAAGCTAGAGTGAAGATCCTGCAACATATGAAACTCAAACCTAAGGAATCCATTGGTACCAACCATGACATACTAGATTGTCGCGAAGGAGGTTAAATAACGCTCCAAACTTACGCTACATTTTGGTGAGGAAAAACTGTTATGGCCATTTTCAAAGGGGTCTCTTGACCTCTGACCTCAAGATATGTGAATGAAAATGGGTGTTATGGGTACCCACGAGTCTCCCCTTTACAGACATGCCCACTTTATGATAATCACATGCAGTTTGGGGCAAGTCATAGTAATAGACTACAAATTTGCATCTGAATGTATGAAAACAGTTTGACTACAGATTTAATTGCTCGATCAGCAAATAATGTGCTGTCGAACAAATAAATCAAGATGCATAATGATCATTTGCTTCAGCTTTTAAAATCACAATTGATCCTGGTTTATAACTCCCATTACAGCAGCAGCACCGATGATAGTGACTTTATCGCCCATTAAATGATCTCACAGCCAACAAGAACAACAGCAAAATGGAAGTGGTGGTAATAATGTGGTTTACTGAAATAAAAAGCAATAAAAATGTGTGTGTTGAGCAAACACACTCTGGAGTTTTCAGCGGGCTATTAAGGTGTGTCTAGAATCAGGACATCCTCTACGAAGTGGAGAGGATGTCTCGTGATGTCTGGGGAAATTTACAGTGCAGAAGTAATCTAGTAAAAACAAAAATACATTTTTTGAAAGACAACTTTATATCTCACTTTGACTTCAGTCAGGATCTCTGTCAGATCCTGAGGTTGTAATGTTTATGAGTTTATGGATGTCTGAGCTCAGCAATGTATGGAGAGAAAATATGAACCGCAATATAAAACATAATGAAATCTTAAAATCAATTCTACATTTTTAGGAAGCCAGAGCAGGGGAGCGAAAATTGGTTTGCATTTTGTTGGAAACACAATATGTCTGAGTGTGTATGTGTGCCAGAAGCTTTTCTAAGAGAGGCGTACAGTGAGAGACGGCCACCAGGGAAACATGAATGAGAGCAGAGTGGGATAAGTATGAAGTGATAGGTAATCTTGAAAGAAATTGCAAAGGGGGCACTATTGGATGGCTGGATGATTAAGATGTGATGAGATCAGAGACCTCTCTCCAGTCTGTGATCAATGGGTCTGTCCCTCATACATGGCGGCGGCGCCTCTGTGACACTGTGTTAAGTATATTTTTATAACTAGTGTGAGTGGACCCAGATCTGAGGAAGGTGAGAGAGGAGAGGCAGCGAGGCGACCCCGGTATTAAACTGCTGTATGTGTGCATCCTTTAGCTTCACCTGCTGTGACACCAAACCTCCAGGAGCCATCTGCTCCTGTTGTTTTATCCTTCATAGCAACCAGCGGGGCCATAAGGATCCAGCAAACAAAGACTCCAGACACAGAGCTGCTGAAGCAGAGCTGTCATGTCAGGCAGAGGCCACCTTCAAAGATTTCTTTCTTTTCCTAGACACATACTGAGATTAGACGTTTCAGGTTGTTCTCATACATCGTAGCTAACCTACGAAGAGTAATGCACAGTAATTTGTAGATATCGCACAAAATCGATGCGTATTTAATCCACGTAATCGTCAACCAGGAAGTATAATGAGCAACGAACACTGCGTGGTGGGGGTTGGACCATGGATGTATAGAGTGCTTCAGGGATGACGTATTTTTGTAGTCCAACCAGGAAGTCAGCATCGCCCTGGTTCCCTCGACAAAAAGCCAATGGGATTTTTCCATTGGGTTTTGGATTATTGCAGAAAATAAGCTCTGTGGTAAACAAATGTGATTTTTGAAGTGTGAATACAATCGCCAGAGGTAAAAAGCTAACGCTAGACTATAAACGAACTACACCACGGTCACATTAGCTATAAACAACGAGGCTGTAAAGGCGGACGTGATGACGTTTAGTAGTCTCATTCAGCCACTCGTTAGCAACCGCCTTTTTTAAGACACATAAAGGCTTCAAAATTCACAAGTGGGATATTTACTGATGTATCGTAAACAAAACTTTAAAATCTCTTAAGCTTGTGTTAATCATAGGAGTGGAGCGGTTCACAAAATTCACGGTTCGGTTCATATCACGGTTTTGGGGTCACAGTTTTCGGTTCGGTTCGGTACATTTATGGTACAGCGAGGAGGTCAATTTCTGATTTCAACATGCTTTTCATGTATTTGGCCAAAATAAGTTAACAAATGTTTGCGCTAACAAAAGTATGGCTTACTTAAAGAGCATAAACACTTATTCATTGATAAATCTTAATTGAAAGAATAGGTCTTCTACAGTGATTAGTACAAACTAAAAATTCAGCTTTGTTATTTTCATATAAATATGATGTAATTATAGACTAAGGCCATCAACTGGCAGGCCAAAAAAGTTAAGCATAAGCTCAACCAGAACTATGCTTAAAAAATCAGTATAAAATACAGTATGTCTCAATTCCCTGATTATCAGCTCTTAATTGAAAGGGTTGGATTTCTGTACCACAAAATAATGAATAAATATAAAACACATTACAGAGATTGTTCTGTTGCCCCTCTCTAGTTCACAATCTGTCACTGCTTGTGTCACTGCTTGTATTGTTTACCATTGTTTTGGGCCCAATGGCATCACGTGACGGACAAAAAAAGTTGTAATTCCATCGTTTGGCCACTACGTAAAATTTACTTCAAAGTCCGGCGCTCTTCCTGAGGGCTTGAGGTGTTCATGTCCTATGTGAAACCAGAAGTAACGTTAATTTATTTGTCACGTAACTTCTGTACTTAAGTAACATCAATTCTGTAGTTATTTTAACCCAAACCTCTATGTTTTCCTAAACCTAACTAAGTAGTTTTGTTGCCTGAACCTACCAAGTAGCTTCCTGTAAAGACGGAAGTTTATTTTACAAAGACTATGTTCATGTAACATGGGGAAAATGACACGTGTTGCTGGACATTCGTAGGAGAATGCACAAAAAATTCGGAAAAACATTTGGTAAGATATCATACGTGGGTGGGAAACAGCTAGATTGGCTCCATCCAAAGGAAACAAAATCTACCGACCAGCACCCGTAAAACTCAATTAACATATATATATTAACAAGTTTGTTTAATCCATAGAACGTGCAAAACCAACAATTCCAGATATTATTCCTCCAGGAAGTTACTGCTCCCAGTTAGTCCGACACACGTGAGACTGTGGGAGTGTGTGGCTGCACAGGAACAAGCTAAATATCTCCTTCCTGCCTCACGGTTCACTGAGCAGCAGATTAAACAGACATGACAGATAATGAGGGGGAAAATGCAGGATTCAATATAATAGTCACAAAGAAAAATAAACGCGTTATCTGTTGTGACACAAACAACAATCCAGCTTTGCTCCAAAACAGAGCAGCCATTCCTCTCCGTGTTAAAAGTAATGACGCTGAATATTTGATGCATAAACACTTACTTTTATATCTCTCATCTCGGGTAAAATAGGTCTCGTTTGCGCCACCGAAATCATCATAAATATCAGCTCAATAACAAGCACCCAAATTACAGCTCCAGTTAACGCCTCTGCATAATAAACACCTCTGCCAGGCTGCAGTTAACGCCATAAAACTTCATTTCCTCAAGGGCCAATACGACTGACTTCAGCAATATAAAAGTGCTTTGTCTCCCAGAATCCTCCGCAAACAATATCGTTGGGATTCACACATCGACCGGGAGGATTTTTCGCACTCTTTTTTTAGGTGTGTATTGGATGGCAAAGGCCCCTGGAAGCAACACAGGGTGATGAAGAAAAAAAAAAAAAAAACAAGAGCCATAAGGAAGCTCCATCTGTCAGCAAGTGAGCCGGAGCAAGAGGAGCAACGAAACACCCAATGATTCAGTGGCAATTTGGTCGCAGGTACAACAGATGTGGGGCGAGACCAGAACATTGTCACTGATGCACAGTAACATCAGCGACGTGGCCCCTTATCTCCTGTTTGAGTGCACACACACACACACACACACTCAGAGGCAATCAATGCATGCACACAAACACACACACACAGTCACAGCGGGGAAACCTCCTCCAGACACCCACATAGAGGCATGTTCCAAAAATGCTGTGAGACACAAACAGCACCAGAAGCACAGCAAGAGACGTCCCACAGAGAGGAGAGAGAATGAGAGAGACAAAAGGGAAGAGGAGGAGGAGGAGGAGGAGGAGGAGGAGGGGGAGAAACTAAGAGGAAAGGAGAAAATAAGATGTAATGCAGAGAGAGAGAGAGAGAGAGGGAGGAGAGAGGAGAGAGTAATGAAAGCAGGGGAGAGAGAGACAGAGGGAGGATTTATCCTGTCTTAATTAGAACAAAGTGTCGGTGGCATCTTTCATTTCGTGGCAGATAAGGACACCAGTTGAAACGCAGCAAAACAAAAAAACAACCAACAAAGCTTTGGCTTCCGAAACCAACAACAAAACTTGTTCTTTTGCAAACCCGTGAAATCTGGACACCTGGGTCTGTGTCTGGACGCTCCGCATGGGAACAGTTTGACCGGTCAGCGGGGGGAAACACTCCTGTTTAGAGATGATCAAGTGAAGCATGTAAACGCATTATATGAACCCAAAGTTTCCCCCGCTCTCCCTCTCCCCTTCTCCTTTGGTGGAAGCGAGCGGCGTTGACTGCCTGCCAATGTTGAAAGAGTCTTGATCAAACAGATGCAGCCACGCTTGGCAGTGACGTCCAAGGCCAGTTTCACACCGCGGTGGAGGAGACCGGCTGGATGTTCAGCCATGTAGCCTTTTGGCTGAAACTCAGGATGAAAGAAATAAAGAGATTTGCTTTGTGTGACTGACTGAGAGGCACAGAAAGAAGAAATTCTTCTTCTTTAAAAGGTTGTTTGAGTCCTTGTTTGACACTTTTAGACTGGATATTCTACATCTTTTAGATGAATGGTAAAAATTCTAGGACTGTCCTCGACCAAAGAAATTCTTAGTCACTAACGCTCTTACGATTTTGTTAATAAAATTGATTATTTGATTTAATCGACAGATCTGTAAAACTGAGTTTCTCCATAAAGAATCACACAAAAGCACCACTTTAAATCTTGTGTTTACCAGAGATGTGCTCATCAGTTTCTTGGAAATAAGTCATTCACCGATCTGAAATCGTAAATATTAAACGTGTTCAGTATTTACGATGGGATATCCTGTTGTGTGTGGGGAACCCCGAGGACAGCCGATGACGCAGTCATGTAGGAAAGAACGATAGCCAATTGAAAACCAAGTTGGCTGAAGAAGGAAGGACAACCACTGACATCTTGGCGGACACAGCTAATGCATGAGCTAATGCAAAACACGAAGCATAAAGTAGTAGTCCGATGGACCTCAGATATTGGAGGACCAACTTCTTGATTTATGGCAGCAACATGAGTGTTTATTTAACGTGTCTCCATGACTTCATCCATTATTTTCTTTTTTCTTTGGGAATTTTCAGTACAAAGTAGTGCAAAAACTAACATCGCTAAGTCTTCCTGCCCGTCGTCCGCCATGTTTGTTTACACTACAGTCACGTTTGATTTTGAGAGATTTTGCGAGATTTCTGTTTTTTTTTGGACTCTTGTTGTTCATGAAGGGAATCTGTCAGAGTGTAGTAGGGCTGTCACGATATCAGATTTTCACTACATGATTATTGAGGCCAAAGGAATTCATGACAACAATATTATCACGATATTTGTAGAAAATGTGAAAAAAAAGTAATAATAATGCTGTCAGACGAATTCATCATTAACGTAGTTTGTCATGGATTTTGTCTCTTTTGGCAAATGAATGACCCTCAAGATACGAGTGGAGGGAGTCTGTAAAATGATTTAAGAGGCGCTATATTATTTACACGATATTATCATATATATAATATTAACGAAATATCAATATTTAATTTTCTAAATATCACGGTGTGGTGTGCTGTTTTTCCCAAATCGTTGCTCACCACACACTATAGGAAGAAAAGTGTTAAATTTAACATGTAACATCTCGTTATGTGTGGGCGCTCTCACATTGTCAAAATCTGTTAAAAATCTTTTAGTGTGGGCCAGCCTTAAAAACTGTAAAACTGAGTTCCTCCACAAAGATTCACACAAAAGCACCACTTTATATCTTGTGTTTACCAGAGATGTGCTCATAAATGTCTCGGAAATAAGTCATTCAGCATGAAAAAAGCATAAAAAATTACTAATTGATTAAAGAAACCATAGTTGACAAACACCAAAATGACTAAAAAGGGAGCAGTCCTAGAAAATTCAGATGATTTCAAACACTTTTTTTGGGAAAACACTAAATTAATTTCCACTTGAACATCAAATGATGTCCTTTCATTTTAATCTAATTCACTTATTAGTGAATCTGAGTTGTGTTTTGGCCGGAGGTCGACTCACTGTGGGGTCCCTGCTCCACTCTCCTGATCACTGTAGTGCCTCCCTGCTGATTGACTGGCTGTTAATTAACATTAACTCCTTAATGTGAGTCCACAAATATACCTCCACTGCAGACGTGCTGCACTTTTAATTGCATGGCTTCACACTGAGACTCCCAACTTTAATCTTCCCCATATCCCTCCCTTCCTCTCTCTCTCTTTCTCTCTCTCTCTCACTCTCTCTCACTCACTCTCACACACACACACACACACACAGTGTTTGGTGCTCAGTGAGCAACAATGAGCTGTCAGGAGGAGATAATGGCTGCGATCATGTCTGATTCTCCTCACCATTCATCCTCTACATTCATACACGGCGGTGATGTTGATGTGATTTTAAAGCCTGACAGCAGCAGCAGGAAACAAACGACAGAAACAAAAGTTCAATTGATTCTCGGGTTAACTCGGGGTTTTCTGCTATCAAACCAAATCTAATCTGCTTCTTTGAGAACAGTGACTCTTGCTCTCTATCATGTATCCTATTCTCTCTCTCTTTCTCTCTCTCTCTCTCTCTCTCTCTCTCTCTGTGCAAAGTCAAACCACCTTTTCTTTTTTTTTTTAATCAGTAAAACTGGAAACCATTTGCATTAATTAAGTTATTAACTTTGGTGACATTATGATAAGATGCGACACTGATGCGCACAAACTGTATATTGTATATTGTAATAAGCCTATAATAATATTAATGAGGATTGATGGCTGCAGCTGCAGGACTGAAAACTACAGACAATCTATTGTATGATCAAATATCTTACTACATGGTATATAAAAATGACATAAATAAGCATAAAGTCTCAAACTCATCTGAGCATCACAGAAAACACCACAAACCATGTAAAGAAACCACACTAGTGGAGGGTTAATAGCCAACCCGGCGTTTACACTGACTGGGAAAAACGCAATAAAGATAATTCCTTACCCGCGTTTGTTTGTTTGTTGCTGTTGTTTTCCTTTGTTGTTGTTGTTTGTGGTTGTAGCAGCAGCTCAGTCATATGTATATGTGTGGCTGCAGGCTGACAGCGGACCGGACAGCAGCAGCAGCAGCACCTCTGTAGTCTCCTCTGCTCTCCTCTCCTCTCCTCTCTGGGATGTGCTGAGCATCCGGACTGACTCCTCTTCTTATAGGAGGACGACTCTCACCACCTGCTCCGAGGGCGCGCTCCCGAGTGCGCGTCCACGTCAGGGCTGACTGCTGGTCCCAGCAAGTGCAGTACAGGGACACAGCAGCAAGCCTATTTGTATTGCTGCTGGTATCAGGACTTTCAATGTTAATTTTCCTGGAGGGAGAAGCCGAGATAAATAGAGGGCTGAGAGAGATCAGAAGTGATTTTTTAATAAGTGATCCATCATGATTTTTCCCCCAGCCTGTCAAACCTGTCACACCAGACATCCACTGAATCTGAATGTCCAAAATGTCCTCAACCGGGTTCAAGAGGAACTGTGCAGAGTCAATTTCATCCTACAATCATTTGCTCTATGTATGAAGCTTATGCGTAAATTCAGTCAGGAAGACTAGGGGTGTAAGCTCATTCATTCTGGGTCTCTCTCTCTCATGGGCTATTACTGTCAGCTGATTATGGGCATCTCTCTTTTCAGAGACCAATCAGATCTTGCCATATCTCCCTAAACCAATCACATTGTTGCTGTCAAAAGTTTAAAACTGTTCTCCTCTATGCTGTTTTCAGTGTCAGTATCAGCACAAACTGATGCGACCCTCCACCACCCCATCAGAGTAATCCTGCTCCACTTCATTCATCGGATCTGCATCATACTACAGCGCCTGACTTCAGCTTCTGCTCCTGTCATAATTACTACGGTCGCTAGAGGTCGCTGTTGTGTTCTTTTATACCTTCTTTCAGTGATCTACCATGTGAATAGATAATAAAACCTGCTAGTGGTGTAGTAAGCCCCTACTGACACACATCTATGGGGCTTATAGCGACTGATAACGCCTATTTAATAGCCAGACGACAGTCTAGTCAGCTGTCTTAGATGAGTTCTCCACTGATTTAGCATCACACTCTTACAACATTTGACAGTTTTAGAAACAGGATCAACATCGAACCAGAGGTATTGTTTTATTCATGCATTCTTCCTTGTGTGATTTCTGGCAGAAAGCCCTGAAGGCAAACTTCACCCATGTGCTGTCAAACATGGCACCTACATTACCCACAATGCAACTCGACCCTTGTTAATGCAATTTACCAGTTTGGTGTGGAAGAACTTCCTCAGGCAGAAATCCAGTCCAAACAGGGCCTTAGAGAGGATTTTAAAGATACTGAGGTCATAAACATCCAGCCCCCCCAACCAAACCGGAGAAAAAGTCACTACTAGTTACTGGGATTTGTATTATTTTATTTATTCACTTCACTGTTCAATTGTTCTCTCTGTGGGTTTTGTTTCCCAACATGAAGGTCGACATGGTGTTTCAATATGGAGGACGGAACCTGCCAAACTCAAAAATAAATAAATAAATGACTCAATAAATAAATAACTATGTCATTAAATGTAGCAAAAATAATATAATAAATAAATGTAGCCATTAATTAATTGATGTGACATAAATTGTGACATAAATTGATTTTTAATTTTGAGTTTTAATTTGCTTCTTTATTTATTTATCTATGTATTAATTTGCGTATTTATTTAGTCTTCTGTTTAATTTTCCCTTTAAATTAATTAAGTATTTATTTTTAGAATTAGTTTTAAATTTATTTATTTATTTATTTATTTATGTATGTATTTATTTATTTATTTATTTATTTATTTATTTATTTATTTATTTATTCATTTATTTATTTATTTTTGATTTTGGAAGGTTCCGTCCTCCATATTTCAAAGCCTTCTCCACACTACCTGGAATATAATTCAAATCCCTAAAATTCACAGTATAAATAAATATAACACCCTGGTGTCCTCAGTAGGGACGGCCCTGAATCCAACATCTTATCAGCCAACATCAGTGTTGGACGGTGACCTCACTGATTCTCTTTCTGAATGGGAACAAATCCCTGCACCTGAAATGTGGTGGAAAGCCTTCCCAGAAGAGTGGAGGCTGTTGCAGCAGGTTAATGCCCATCGCCTTGACAACTCATATAACTTTTAGACATGCAGTGCATGTCAGCCCTTTTGCTAAAACATCAATCTTTAGTTGTTTAAGAGAAAAATAAATGTGACCTGGTGTTTATTCCTCAATACAAAGCACTTAAAATAAAGAAATATCCCAAGAAACGTTCAGTAACATCCAGTAGTGACTTGGTTTGGTGGATGTGCTCTGCAGTGAAACCCTGTAAGCTGCATTTTTCATGGCCTGTTCAGTCTTCTTATGAAGTCAGTTGACTGCAAAGCACCAGCAGGACTAATCCTAAACCTACACTATGAGCCTGTTGTGTGCCGACAGATTTAACGCCGTTACATCTGGAGAATGAGTTTGTATAAATCACTGGAGGGAATTGGTTGACATTTAGGATTTTGGTCTCTTATTTTGTTTTGTGTGTCCGCCCCTGAAAGAAATGAGCTTGTTAGCGTTATTGAACCCAATGAAACAGGCTTTATACTCATTTGGTTTGACTACAAACAATACTGACAAGCCACTTAGTGAAGTGTGAGTGTAACACAGGGGGGCTGAGTCTGCTGAAGGAAGATAACACACTAACATTTAAAATGCCTTTAGAAACATGTATTGAGTGCTCAAACGTCTTATATTGTAATGAGTGAATTCCTATGTTCTCTGTATAAAACATTTATTTGAATCTGTTACATACATTCATACAATACATGTTTCATTATCTATCTATTGTAGTTACTGGGTAAAGAGCTTCTCAGGAGGTTTGTTTGCACACTGATGCTACAGTGAATATTCCTGGCACTTAAAAACACATTAAAACTCTTTTTTTTTGTTCCATTTCAAGATGAGATTTCCACATATTGCTTCATGCTCGCAGGCTGTGCCGGGCTAATTTGAGCAAAGATATCAACAGCTCTGTAAAGTACAAGATGGCATTTGAATGGGACCCCCGTCGCTCCTGTGTGGCACAGAGGAGCGAGAGAGATGATGATGGGGGTCGGTGGCGGTGGCACACAAGCTGGAGTGAAAACAAACGTATTCTCACCGGTCTGGATTCTGCAGCAGCACGCTGAGCAGTAGCTGCAGGTACTCACCACTGGAAATGCAGATGGGTGGAGTTTATTACGATAGATCAGTGATTCCCACCCAGGGGTTCAGGGCCAGCTCCAGGCCTTTTGGGCGAAATTCAGATGTGGAGCCTCCCTCAGGAGCGGCACTGCATGCTCTAGGGTTAGGGATAGTTCAACCCCCCAGAACCCTGACCCTAGCCCCGTAAAACGCAACACACATCATGTGACCTGGTCACAGTGGTGTTAAGACAAAATTAAGATTTTTATTTTCATAAATAACTGTATTTATTATAATATAAATTGGTCCCTGATATTTTTGGCTTAAAAGTGTTTAGTCAGTTTCACTTTTACCTTTACTTACTTTTATTATCAAATAAGTGCGGCCGGGCAGATGAAAAAGTGTAAGAAAGAGAGTTACAGGAGTGAAAGGTGTATTTCTTTCTTTCTTTATTTGTTACCTCAATGCAGAAAATGAGTAAGGGTGCCCACCGGCATTTTTTTTAAAAATTATTATTATTTTTGTTGTTGTTGTTGTTCAGAGGGCGACCAGCACCCCCCAGAAGGTGGAGCCCTAGGCGACCACCTATATGGCCTATGCCTAAAGCCGGCCCTGCAGGAGTTATGTAGGTGTAGCTGCAAAAACTCAGAAAAACATCAGCTTCTGAGTTGGTTATTTGAGTTTTGGAGGAAAATAAAAACACCGACAGGATTACAAATCGGCATGAGGCTGATTTGCACTAAATTACCGAATACAATGGGCTGACTGCACAGCACACACCTGTCATTGATTATATGAACATTGTTGTGTGAAATGGATACAGTGTTGGTTTATATTCACACAGATTGTAAAGTTTTGTTCTTTTTGATGTATGACCGAAATAAAACTATTCATTCATTCATTCATTCATTCAGCACACTGACACACTGACAGCTGTTGTTTCCTGTTGGGCTTGAGTTTGCCATGTTATGATTTTAACATATTTTGTATGCTAAATGCAGTACCTGTGAGGGTTTATGGTCAATATTTGTTATTGTTTTGTGTTGTTAATTGATTTCCAATGATAAATACATACATACATTTGCATAAAGCAGCATATTTGTCCACTCCCATGATTATAAGAGTATTAAATACTTGACAAATCTCCCTTTAAGGTACATTTTGAACAGATAACAAATGTGTGGTTAATTTGCGATTAATCGCGAGTAACTATGGACAATCATGTGATTAATTGCAATTTAATATTTTAATAAATTGACAGCCCTAGTACACACATATGTACTTATGTTATATGACGGATACAAAGTTGTTTGTGTTTTTGGTTTCTTTTGGCTGTATGTTTGATCATTGTTCATGACATGTGAAGCACCACACTAAAATAAAGGAATAAATATATATATTTTTAAAAATCAATCATGTTACAGCGAGAGCCAGAGGAATGAGTCCTATTTACACCTCTGTATATATATATTTTTAGTACTTCTCATTATTACATACAACATTCCTTTTTACAATCAGTTTTCCCATCTGAAATACTGTCTTCCACAAAATTACAAATTTACATAACTTTTTTTATATTTACTTGTATTTATCTTTATTTTAACTGCGCTATTTTATGCCTTAGAATATAATTTCGCTTTTACTTGTACTTGTGTGATTTCCCATTTTATATATACATATTTTCCGAGCACTGTTGAAGGATCCTGAGACTAAAGATTTTCATTGCCAACTGCTTCGCTGGAATTGACAAATGACAAATAAAGAACCTTGAGCCTTATTTAAGGCCATGTTAGCATTTTATGACTATTTCATGACATTGTTTGAGTGTCCCAGTACAGTAAGCTCCATCCTTCTAAACACACTAAGTTGAGTAAATCACTTGCAAATAACATTTGTCAGGAAAGAGGTACTACAAATTACCCCACAGACTCAAGAGGAACTTACTGTATTTACATGAATCCAAAAAGTGGTGATGCACACAGTACCGTATTGTACATTTCAGGTCAAATTGATGTTATTGTTACTCAGAATCCACAAAAGGTTCAGCTACCGTGTGTTGAATTCAAAGCTGGAAGAAAAAGAAAACGTCTTTTGAAATCACTGTTTACTGTAACTACAGTAATTAGTGTTATGCAAACAGTTGCAGTCAATGCTGCACTGTTTTCTCAGGGCCTGTTGTGAGACTTGCCTGTAATTGGAAGGTTATACAGTGAAAAGCCATGCAATAGATGGTTTGTCCCACACTGCAGCTGCAGGGACGAGTCTGTTGGAACTGTAACTTCGTGGTGCTCGGTGCATTCAAAGGGAAGCATTGGAGTGTCGGTGTGGATGTGAACTAAATACTGATGTTCGGAGTTCTGGTTCACCTGCAAAACGGCTGCAAACGCCACATGGTTTGTCTCGTAATGTGTCCAGGAGTGTACTGATGCTGGAAGGGATCATTCCTGTCCACACTGGACATTATAAAAAACATTCTAAACCAGGGCAGAGCTCACATACGTTAGATGCCACTAAACCCGTGAGGGTGTCTTGCAGAGCTGGTGTGTGTGTGTTTTGGCAGTGAGAGTGATGAGTGAGAGGAAAAGCAGGAGGACCCCCTGCCAAGCCTCCTCATGCATTATCAGCCCACAGCTCCCCAGCAGGCATCAACCAGCACGTACCAGTGTGCCGAGCTCTTATACCGCCAGGGGCAGGTTGGTTTTTTTTTAATATGGGACAACTTTCAACTCTCCCTGTTCCTCCACACGGCTGCAAACTCCCCCGACACATGCAGTGAAATGAACACACGCAAAAAAAAAAGATATAAAATAAAAGGTTTTCACCATTTAATTAAAATCGATTGTCAGGAGAATACACACAATTGTGCTTGGTGTGCTTAACTGAAGTGATGCAAATGAATTTTATATATATATATTTATGTATATATATATACACACACACGCACACACTTCATATATCACATACTGTATATGTACATGTGACAAATACAATATTGCAATGTGAGTCCACATGTCAAGCAAGTGTAACTTTGGGAAACATTTTCACACCAAGGCGAGGCTTTTAAAATCACATCCTGCCTTGAAATCAGAGATTTAGTCACCAACACAGTCAGCCGCTTCACAATCATACAGTGTCTGATGTTTGTTACAACCAGGTGCTGCGGTCTTATTGCCTTCAAACGATTGCATTTTTTTTTTTTATTATTATTTAGGGATGGATTACAGCTTATACATGCCATTAAATTACAGTCGATCCATGAAGACAGTTAGAATATTTAACCTGAAATATGCAGTGTTAATTTTGACACCAAGCACCTTGGAGAAATCATAATAATAATAATAATAATAATAATTAAAAAAAGATCTTGTGACAGTAGAATACTGCCACCTTGTGGAGGAACGCGACCAAATCTCTCAGTGACAAAGTTGCTGCTTCTCCCACTGATTTTCCCTGATGCCACCTCAAACAGCTACACATGTGACAGTCATAATGATTCATTTCTTAAGCTTAATTCATTCCCTGGCAGTCATAATAAAAAATAAAAACAGATTCTCTCTCTAGTCTATGGCGTGAGATTGCTGGGAAACTAAATATTTGTGTGGTATTTTGCATGAATTAAAAACTATCGGCGTGAATGACGCTTTCATCACATTGGCCTCAAGGCACATTAAATACACTTTAAAAGTGTTACCACTGAAAGCAGCTATTACTCCTGCGGCGCTCTCTCTCTCTCTCTGAGCCATAGAATCACATTTGCCCATATGGGTGCACAGCGTTGTGTGTTGGCAGCATGTCAAAGACTGATGCAAAAAATTATGTTTTTCATAGATTTTTCTACAAGCTGAAGATCTCACCCGTCATAACAGTCTGTTAAAGTTTGCAGCCAGTGATGTCTTTGCATGAAAACACACTCTGCTGTGATGCTGCGTGAGATCAATAGGCGGTAATGATGGTAGCAGACTAAGTGATGGTGCAGGATGTCGGACCTGCAAGAAAGCAATCATATTGATGAAACCAGCGCTAAAATCAACCGTGTTTTAAATTGAAATTTAAAACCTCCCTGTCAGTGATCGCCCTTTAAAACTCGCCTCTATTTTACAATCAGCTTTGCAATCAGTCATTCACTTAGTGGCAGTATGCGACCATCGTCCTTACATTCAGAGCTAATCCGTTCTGGTTGCTCGACTTCTGCGTTCTGTCCATGCTCCGACGCGAACTCCGACGCGCTCACGAGGGCGTCAGCGCCGGGGAGTCGTGGCCGGCGGCCGGCACCTCGTACTTGAAGACCACGCTGAACAGCTTTCCTCCCAGGCGGTCGGCCAGCCACGAGTTCTTGATGACGGCCATCTTGAGGCTCTCGCAGCTGAGCATGGCATAGTAGTTGGTGTGAATGGCTCGGCCCATTCCCTCGATGATCACCAGGTCGGTCTTTCGCTCCCGCACCACCATCGCCAGCACTTTGTCCAGACGGCTGGGGAAAGGCAGAGGCAGAGAATGTTTAACATGTTTGCTGCACTAAATGACCATAATACAGTCTAATGAACTCTTCTCCAGGTGTCAGAGTAGGGATAAGAATTGACAGTCTGATTGGTCTTCGTCTATCGTTGACTGATCGTCGAATCATGCTGATTGATACCCTTCTGTTTAGGACTTATGTGTCTACAGAAAAGTAGTAGCAAACAGCTGTTTCTATGCACCGCAAACAGCTGATTCAACGCGTGGCAGACAGCTGTTTTTACGCGCCGCAAACAGCCGTTTCTACATGCCACAGACAGCTGTTTCTATATGCCGCAAACTGACGTTTCTATGCACCGCAGACAGCAGTTTCTATTCACAGCAAACAGCCGTTACTAGGCGCCGCAAAAGTTGTTTCTACGCGCCGCAAACAGCTGTTTCTACGCGCCGCAAACTGCTGTTTCTACACGCTGCAGACAGCGGTTTTCTACTCGCCGCAAACCACTGTTTCTATGCGCCACAGACAGCCGTTCCTATGCGCTGAAGACAGCTGTTTCTATGCGCCGCAGACAGCTGTTTCTGTGCGACGCGAACAACTGATTTTAGAGGATCGGTCATAGATTGAAAATATATTTAGCGCTCTGATAGTGCTACATTCTTATGGGAGTGCTCTGATTAATAAATGTATTCTTTGATTATTGTGGGTCACCCCAAGCTCACAGTTCCGGCTTTTAAAAGTGTGCAGTCTAAACTCGACCCTCCCACTAGGGTGTGATAAATTGCATCGACCAAAGACAAAGAGTGTAATTCTATGTAATTCACAGGCTGAATAATACTCCCTTTAAAAAGGTCAAATGTAAAATTGCCAAATAACCAACCTCAGATCCAGGCAGGGTGAACTGGAACCACTCTGGACCAACGTCAGCCTGTCCTCGCTCAGAGCAGCCCTACACAACAAACACACCACAGGTCACCAAAGATCTTCTTAAACCCTTTTAAAAAGCTTTTTAGGTGTGAAATCATGAGATCAGACAGAAAATTATATCTTAGTAGTGACGCAGGAAAGATAAAATTATATGTTTTTTAAAAAAGCAGTGTCGGTTGACTCTATATCTGTGTGATAATAAAACACTCATAAACACTCACTGGATCACCGGATCCATAGCAGCGATGCTTTCGGTCAATATCTGCAATTCACCGTTCGTTACGTCATTTAAAGCCGGACCAGAGTTGCTGGCCAACACAACCTGAGGGTAGACAAATAGAAGAGTTTGATTAACATTTGATCGAATATATTATTTTTTGAAACAATCTTGTTAAGAGTTCATTACCTCCGTTCCTCGAGAGAGAAGCTCTCTGACAAAAGGCATCACCCCTAGAATGATGTCTACTCCACTATTATCTACGAAAAACAAGGCACACTTATGAGGACGACCCTGCAAGAGAAAACCAGGATGGATTGTGTTCAAGCACTAATCATCACAAGCACACAACACAGAAACACTATCGCAAGAGTAGGAAATATTACTGGAGCGCCAAAAAGCTGTTTTTCTCTTTGTGCTTCATCAAAACATGGTGGTGCTTGGTGCTGACAGTGTCTGAGGTATGAGTTGTTTCTATCCTAAAGCAGCGTATGGTGGCGTCACATGCTTTCGATAAAACCTCTAACCTCCCACCAATAATGCTACGGTGAATAACTGGGCTTTGAAATGAGAAAGAAGAGAAAGAAACTGACCTTTAGTCTCTCAAACCACTGGTCATAGGAATCAACCAACCATGGCCGCTCTGAGGAGGAAAAAATAGATCAGTCTGAGGAACTACCTCTGTGCAGAAGAGTCATTCTAAATGTCCCACAAATTTCCCTTGAGTCAAATGGCTCAACAACAAAAATAAAGATTAGAGAAGAGAAATATTTGGATACCTTCCAGCTGTTGTTTAGCCTGCTCAAACCCAAACTCAGGATCAGATTCGAGGACGCTGCACGACATCAAAACAAAATATGCAAAAGTAAGACGGGCGTTTGGAGCACAGTGTAAAAAATACAACACCAAACTTTCCAAACATTGAGACTAGAGCTGCAACCATAGACTGTATAGGAGAAGTGGACGTAGTCATCGTGGACTACGGTTTTGAAGCCTCGAGTTTGGCATTTGTGAAAAATGTCCATTCCAGTTTCTCAAGATCCATGGTGATGTCTTTAAATGTATTGTTGTGTCAGTCATAAACCCAAAGATATTCAGTGTAATATGATATAAAACAGAGAAAAGCAGTAAATGTCTTTATTTGAGAGGCTGAAAACAACATTTTCTGACATTTTTGCATGAAAAATTACTTTAACAATTAATCAATTATCAAAATAGTTCAGCTCTAATTGACATTGAAACTAAATTGTTTGACTGAACCAGCCACTGAAGCCTGTCTGCTCTCAAATCAACCCTTATAAATGAGTTTCTTAAATAGACAGGCAGTCCTGATCAAGAATAGCAGAACATAGCTGATCTTTAGGAAGTCAAAGGATAAGATTACTGTGGATCTCTATGAACAGACTCACTCAAAGCTTCAAAAAGGCAACAGAAACTTAAAACATATCTTAAAGAATCACTGGGATGTAGTTGTATTCTTTGTTGGGACAGATGGTAAGCAGCCCTAAGGCACTTCAATAGATGTTTTATTCTGTTTACTTTCAATCCAACTGTTTGCAGTCTGGCTAACCCAGAGTGGCTAACTTATCAAAACAATGTACCACTGCCAAACACACTACCTCAGTAATGTTCAAAGCTGTAGGAGCATGAAACTACAAGAGATGCAACCGGAGCTTCTCCCACCACTACTCACACACACTCAGGCAGAACAGAGCAACCAATCAACCAAGCTGCTCACTGGGTATAAAATCCATTAACTCCACTCACTCCGACACGGCCTTGGCTCCCCAGTCGAAGACATTCCCAGCCAGGACGCCCCTGACCAGGGCAAACTGTCTCTCCTCCCAGCTCAACTGCTCCAGGGACGTCACTGCCTTCTGGTAGTACTTGAGAGCCAAGTCATTCTCCCTCTGTTTAATCTACAAGAGAACAGAGACATGATGAAGCTACTGCTGCTAATATGTTAAACACTAATGTATTGCCTAAATTCTAGGCTTAAAGCTGCAGTTGGTAACTTTGAACTTTTTATAAAACTGTCACTATATCCTGACAGTAGTGCATGTGACAGACAATCTGTGAAAAAATCATGTTCCTCTGCCTCCTCCTAGTGCTCGTAATAGCATTTGCTATTTGCTATCAACCAATCAGAGCTGAGCAGTCTCTACAGCAAGTGTCAATCACTGCTCGCAAAACTCGCAAACTCAATTAAACTGTCAAACTAGGCAGCGCTGATACATTGGTGCCTTCAAATGGGGTCGTGTTTACCGTGTTCATGAGAAGAGTCCATACGAACGCCCTCCTCTTGTGGTATTCACAACCTCATAAGTGGAAAGTTTATGAAAGCTCACGAGTTGTGACGTGTTTGTTGACGTTCTCAGAAATGGTGTAGACCATGGAAGTTAATATATTGTAATTCTAGTTGTACATTGTTTTTTTTGTAATATATAATAATATATTATACATGATATGTATAATATGTCTGAGGAAAATGTTGATATTCCCAACAGCCTCTTTTTCCTCTGTCATTATGCCTTTGCATTTCCTGCATTATGTTACCCACTTGCTAGCTTGCTAAGCTGTTAGCCTCTGCGACTTCTAGACGCCGACAGTAACGTTAATATTGCTGTTGCTTAGCAGCGGTGTTCTCAAGACTTAACCACTTGAATGGCGAGTATATTGTGTACACGACCTCCCATATTGTAAACACAAGCTCACGAGTTTCATTTGAAGGTACCGATATATCAATCAAGATTCTGTTACTGTAATGCCTATTTCTTGTTTAGCTGTAAAATGAGAAAGTTTGTAACCCGGCAGCCATGTTGAAAACTGTCAAGCCAAAACCAAGCACGGCCCACCAGCCGTAGCAGACAAGCATTACAGTAACAGAATATTGATTCATATTTGATCAGCGCTGCCTAGTTTGACGGTTTGATCGGACTTTGCGAGTTTCATGAGCAGTGTTTGACAGCTGCGTTAGAGACTCCTCGGCTCTGATTGGTTGTTGAAATTTGTAAATGCCATTAGGAGCACCGGAGGACACAGGGGGGACATGATTTTTTCACAGATTATCTGTCTCATGCACTACTGTCAGAATATAGTGACAGTTTTATAAAAATAACATTTTTATATCATATTTTCATAAAGTTACCGACTGCAGCTTTAATTCATGAGGTGTAAATAAATAGTCTGTCCGTCACCATGAAACTGCATGAAAACATGATCAGATCAGTGAGGGCCAAAGCAGCTGTGTAGCACAAGAAAAAGACACCGAAAGAAAACAACAAAGGTTGATAGATTTCAGTCAGACCTTAGAGTAGGGATCGGGAAAGTTGAACTCGTTTAAACAGTGTTCCCTCGTGTCTAACAGACTTCTGACAGTGAGGGATCCATAAGCACTAGGTGAGAAGAGAAGCACTCTACATTAGCCAGAGAGAAAAACAAACACACAACAGGGCTGGGGCGGCTGATGCAGCCAGTGTACTTTTCACTGATACTTTCATGCTTTTGCTTAAAAAACTTTGTCAAACTGATGTTTTAAAAACTCTGTATTGAAAGCTGGTTTCGGAAAGTCTAGCACTTTTTTTGTGCTGAATTTCATTGAAAGCTTGCATGTTTATCATTGTGATCTAACTGCAGTTTATTCTGATAAATCATTGACAGAACTAATATGACTAAAACATATTTACGCAGTGCATCCGACCCCTAAAAACTGAAACCGATTTCCCTTTTTGAGCCGTTACAACAGGTTTGAAGACATGAAACTAATGCAGACGTGGAAGGAAAGACTTGAGGTTTAGTCTACTAAAAGCAACCTCTGGGTCTAACAGAACAGGCCTTGCATGCAAAAACATAAATAGTCCTTACAAAGGCTGGTGGCGGAGGGTCTGCAGCTTGTGTCTGTATTTCTGGCGGAACTTCTCGGCTCGCTCGGCTGCCTCCGGCATGTCAGGCTGGCTCGCTAGAGCTCTCTTGACCACCTGCTCCAAAAAAAAAAAACAAGAGCAGTAATCAGCCATGTTCACGACCTCTGCTGGGCACAAAAACAGAGTGAAGGAAAAAATTACAAAATTCTAATTCATATGAAAAGCTGACTTGTTAACATGAATTGCACTGTCCATTGCTGGACTTATTTTGTCTTAATATTGTCATTGGCTGAACACAGATGAGAGTATTTTACACAGAGTATTTTTCCAGTGCAAATACAGTTTAGCTTGACAGCAAACAATCTGTACTGTAAGCTGTCTAGAATATCAATGTAAATGTGAAATTTTGGTGGGAGACCAAAAGAGCTTCTTTCTTAATTCACCATTTTGTTCATCTGTTTAACAATCATACAGGCACAAATCCATTCGAGGAGGCAGAGATTAAAGTTTAGACACACACCAGAAATACATTGCAGATTATCAGTTTAAAACTTGCTTAATCACTTTTGAAGTTTATATTTTTTTCATCATTGTCTTAATTTCTTTAAAGGGGACATATCAAGCTGATTTTCAGGTTCATACTTAAATAGTGGCAGTTTTATAAAAATTACTTTTTATCATATTTGCCCAAAGTGACCGACTGCAGCTTTAATCCTCTGTCCACGTGTGTTGCTTCTGACTGGACAATGCTTTCATATCAGTTAATTGGATTGGATTGGATTGAACCTAAATTGAATCTGTGGTGGACTGTGGGAAATCACTCAGCATGGGATACGTTCCTAGAAACAACAGTATACTGTCAGAGAGAAGTGATCAGATCTCGCGAGAGTGTGTTGCTGAGACAGGAGTCAAACAAAGTTAATTTTCTCCTGATTTGTCTGTCTGATAAATGTCATTTTAGTATCAGAATGTTCGTAAGAGACAGCATGTGGCTTGTAAGAAATGGGTCCAATATTTACTTTGGTGACTATGGGGCAAAAGAATCAGTCATAATCTGTGTTCACGTTCACTTCTCCCATTGGAGTTAACAGACTCAGGACATGCTGCCAGTCTCCTAAAGGGACGGGGCAGTGGCGAAACCCACGTGACACAGATACAAGCATCTTGAGATAACTTCTGTTATGATTTGACGCTATATAAGAGTGAGTCCCGTCTTCAAAGCGTCACTGCAGCTGGGGACTCACTGGGTGTGTCAACTACACAGAGTTCAGCGGCACTTTTACCGCTGACTGTACAGTTATGACATCACAACCTTACGGAAGTCCTGACAGCTCGTTTAATGGCACAGTTTCTGAATACAGGCTGTGTGCTTTTCTCTTGGTTTGAGCGTTCTGATACTTTCAAAATATTTATATAGGACCTAGACCTGCTTTATCATAAAAAAAAAAAAAATACAAGGAAATCTCACTGTCTACAATATGGGACTTATAATAAATGTTTCCTTCAAGAAAACATGAAAAACATGAAACACTACCCTACCCCGTCTAGGGCGTCTTCGAAGCAGTAGAGCCAGTATTCGCGGGCCAGAGCGTCCTCTGTGAGGTCCACGGTATCGGGGATGTACGATGAAGCGTCCTGCAGCAGAGGCAGATTCACCAGCTTCCTCTCCAGGCGGTCCATCTCCAACATGTCAAACTAGACACAACAAAGACACAGACAAGACACATGCTGTCTGTCTTGTTCACAGACTGAGACTGCTCAAAGCCTACTCCAGCTATCACGTTCATTCTAGGACATATTTCACATTATCTCCCTTTTTCTTAGCAACACTTGGTAGGTTTCACTCATGTTAGTATTTTTTCTAACAGAACAAAAAAGCAGAGAGGAAGACGCAGTAAGGAAGAACAAGGAGGAGAGGTTCTAGAAAGATTTACTCCTAAAAGCTAAAGGAAGCCAGCAGATTCATTAATTGTGGGACGCAATCAATAGTCCATTAAAGAACTACATCGATATAAGGTTTCTCGAGTGGTAAGTCACCAACGATGAGCTCATATTTCATTTGCAGTCCTGCATCACACTTTGCACTAATGAAAACTAGAAAACTATGCTGGAAAAAAAGCAGGAAGTTCAGTGGTGAGAGTGCAGCTCAGAGGTTAACAGCTCCTGATGCTCTACCAGCATGATCAAAGCATCACACAGAGGAATCCAAAAGCAAAGCAGCTGTCAAAAACATCACACACTGTTATTTTTCCAGCATGTGATTTGACCAAAAAAATTATTTAGTAACGGACAAAACTGTGACAAGATCTTCAGCAAGATCAAAACTAAGCTCAAAAATCTGCGGTGAACAAAGTGAATGCCTGACACCTCTAAATGCTGAAGTCGAGTGTCTACAGCTAGAAAACAGGAGTCACGCGCCATCAAGCCAGAGCACACCAGTGAAGCAGACGGAGGTACTTACGGGAAACTGAAGGAGAGGGTTAGGTAGACAGAGGAGTGTGTGGAGAGGAAATGAAAAGAAAGATGATCAAAGATTAATGGATGTCTTTGTATGATGTTTATGGATTCAGTGAGGACAGCGCTGACGGTGTTCCCATAAAGGAGATCAAAAGTAAAAATGTGAATTAAAGCTCAAAAATATCAGAAATATGATGGAAGAAGGTGGATGAAATAAAAACCAATGAGCCAGGAGCAGAGTGAAAATAGGTCATGTGGTTCATGATACCTTGCCATACCCAGGTTTCAGGTCTATATCTGATAACTTTTGTCTCCTCTGCAGACTCACCGTTCCACTACGTGCACGTTGCATGGGATTCATATCCGGAGAAACGCTCATCAGGCCCGAGCTTCCCGCATAATTCTCACCCCAACTGTATTGGTTTGGATCTAGAGAGGTACAAGATGCAATTAGGATATATTTATGGTTAACATTTGAATTATATTGCATTTTATAATTACTTAAAAGGTATAATATGCAAGAATTAACTAAAAAACAATGTATAGACTGGTACAAAAAAAATCCCTCTCAGTCATCACTTATGCTTCACTAGAAGTGTGTGGTGGTGTCTGTTTCTACAGAGACTCTGCAGCCCTCTGCCTGTATTTTCTCTTTTCTTATTATTTTGCTTTACTCGGGACGCTTCTGGGCGTCTGCAAACTGCCTTTGGGTCCCACGTGGGGGTGTAACCCCCAGCCGATAACAGCGCGCAGGGTGTGCAGCCCGTTCAGGTGGTCAAATGCCGCCGCATTGTCAAGCCCTTCGGCTTCGTGTTTTAGAACTTAACCGCAGTGAAACAATCAGAAAATAACATTTTATTTCTCCGGTTCGCTAGCGGCGCTCTCTCTCTAGCTAGTTGAGTCGAGGAGGAGTGACCAACTCTGAATGCTGTGTGTTTACAAACAGCAACCGACAACAAGGTGCTAAATGTGAGATTGAGATGGGAGGTTCAGTAGTTTCACAACTGAAGGGATGTTGTTCAGACCTGTTGTCAGTGAAAATATGCAAGAATCTGCTTCCTGTAGTATTACAGGTTTCCTGTCAGCCCTGATGTGTGAGGGAGGACTTGCATGATGTGTGTAGCCGCAGGCACCACGAAATAGCTGCACAAGTTCAACCACATTGTTTTCAAAAACAGAAACCACCAAAACCATTTCCTTGACACACTGTTATATGACATTAGAGTGTTTCAGCCTAATATTTATTAATATATATAGTAACCCTGTTGACACCAAATTGAAGAAAATAATGTGTGTTTGTGTGTTTTTCCTTACTGTCCTCCTCTGCTCCTTTAAGAAATGCTCCAATAGCTCCGAGATAGCCTTCATGTCTCAGGAACAAGGCCTGAACTTCACCCTACAATAACAACACATACAAATCTGGGTTGTAGGTAAAACACAGTCAAGTCCAGCTGATAGCAAACCAAGTCAGGACTAAACTGAGCTATATGGGTGATAACGAGGAAAAAATACAGACATTTAGGAACTCTTGTAGAGCACCAAGACACTTTGTGCTCACTGTGTGACAGGGTTAGTTTGTTTTTAGGTCAGCAGAGGAGGAGGCCTTGCCTTGGTGAAGAAGTTGATGCTGTAGGTGATGGTGTGCATGGTGACAGGGTGTCCTCTGATGAAGAAGCCTCCAAAGTACACTCGGGACAGGTTGTGGAGTTTGGCGTACAGACAGGCCAGCTGCCCGATGTCATTACTGATCATGTGGAGTAAGCTCTTGGCCATGTCTTCTTTAGAGAACTCTACAATTCAGAACAGACTTATATAAAACATTAAATAAAATAAGCAAAATATCCACATCACAAAACTGAGAAGTCTGACATTTGAATATGTAATTACTGCCACTAATATATTAACAGAACAACAGCAGCAATTCTTCAGAACACCTTCAGTAGTTGATAGGATTTTTCAGTATTCAAATGGCAATACTCAGTATAACAAAACTATATAAACACTGGGACAACGATTGGGTAACAATATCGAAATCATGTCCCGTGTTTTCAGACTGAATTTATATGAATTTGCTTCGCTAATCCGGCAGAAGCAGTGAATTTCTGTTGAGTGCTGCCAACTAGTTACAAATACAGCACACGGAGAGAGCAAGGCTGTATCAGGGAAACTGTAACTGGGTGAGAGGTCATCGCTTCACAGATTTTGCAATAAAACTGGAAAATCACAAAGTCAACAGAAATATGTATTGGACCTTGTGACATCCTTTTAATCTCATTTAAACTCAATCCTTTGCAGTGGCTCAGTCAGTCAGCCAGCCGGGTTACAAAAAGACCCTTTACTACTGGCATTATAATGCATTTTGGGTGATCGGATTTCAACGGGATAGTGCTTGACCACATGAAAGTACAGGTGTAAATGCACCCAACAACTTTGAGGACGGATTGTAATCCGATCGGCCAAAACACCTCCCGAGGTGGTCAGGGACGCATTGTGACCACATTGAACACAAGGGTAAATGCAATTGTGTTTTCAATCCACATATAACATGTGGCTGTAGTACCTCAAAGTCACGTTTGCGGGCCCTCCCAATAAACGGCGGCGTTTTGAGGCTTATATGTCTGCGCATTACTCACTGCCTCTCCGGCAGTGTCCGGCTGCATGACTGTATGACTGTTTGCAACATGCTGAGCGTATGGATATGGTTTGTGCAGGAGTGGTTTGAATTTCAATGGAGAGGTTGATATTTTCTTCACTGTGAAACTGGGTCACCACTGAAATATATTTTACAAACTATGAATCAAAGCTGACTGCAGCTGCAGCCCTTCGAAGTGAGCAAATGAGGAAGTTATTAACTTTTTTAAGCCACCTTTCCAGTTAAAAACGTCCATAGAAGTTGAGTGTTTGATACTCAAAAGATGGTTGTACTGTTTTAATCAATTTTCCGGTCCAACCAATTGAATGAACCACATAAACCAATATTATTAGGGCTGTCAAAGTTAGCACGATAACGCTACAGGGAAGCCAGATAAAATCACTGTGCGCATTTGTCACCTTTGTCAGTAGTAGCAGACTTTCCAAAACTGCTCGCAATGAGATCTCCAGTCAAGCCCAAAGAACCATAAGATCCTCCGTAGATGTCTTTGACGAGCATGTCGACGTTTGTGTGCTGCCCTTTTGAGGCCAACTGTAGCAACTCGTCAAATCTCTACAGGAGATAAAAGGGTTAAAGTTCACGAGGTTTAAGGGGACAAAATAATTGCACTGAGAAGCTAATCTTTACTGGCTGACTTCAAAGTGACAGCTATTACAATCTGATCGTAACCGGAGAGGAAGTTATAAATGAGGATACCTTTGTTTTGGTGAGCAAGGCTCCAAGGCCCCAGAACGTCCCTCCACCTATTGAGCTTCCTCCTATTCGCTCAAATTTGTCCTCTGATTCAACCTGTTGAAGAAGGAGAGAATGGGATGTTGCTTTTTGTGTGAATCAAATACAGTGAGAGCAAAAGACAAGGAGTTAATAATAAAGGAGAGCACACATTAGACCTATTTTAAGTGGGGGGGCAGAACAGTCCAAAACTAAAATATATTCAGTTTACTACAATAGAAAAAGCAGCATATCATCAAATTGCAGGGTGATTAAACAATGACTGGATTATCAAAATAACTACTGATTAATTTTCTGTCGCTTGACTAATAAATTAATCAAATAATCAGGACCACTCTACTTTAAATTGTTTACCAAGGTGGACTGCTTGTCTAAACCACCGACAAAATGTTTGATTCGTCGGTTATTACCTTGACTATGGACACCCCAGAGCCGATGTTTACGAGCAGGTAGGGGAAGATGTCAGGTTGAGTCGTGTGAAAGCGGAACTCTGAGTCAGCGTGCTTGGCATACACAAAAGCCTCGTGGGGTATGTTCCTCAGCACAAAGTTACAGCCCTTGATGAGGCAGGTCATCTCATCCTCTTTGTCCACTCTGCCACAACGCAGCACATAAAAAGTCCATTAGACTGAATCATCCTCAGCCGAATGTGAAATATAGCCAGAGAGTAGGAGACAAATGTTTTGTCCTCAATCTGGTAAACCATTAACAGGTACAGTGTGTTGGATTTGGTGGCATCTAGTGGTGTGGTTGCAGATTGCAACCAGCTGAGTACCCTTCCGCTCACTCCTCCCTTTCCAAGACTGCGGTAACGTGAGCCACCGAGTGCAAAACCGTGGTAACGCCGTTCACCTCGCTCAGAGGACGTCATTAACATAATAACACTACTTTAGGAGCAACGGAAGTCAGATGGCGGCACCACGGTTTTGCACTCTGTAGCTCACATTACAGCAGTTCCACAAGTGTGTCGGAGAACTACGGTGGCTTTCAGGCAACGTAAAAACATGAAAGGTTCTCTCTAGAGCCAGTGTTTGGTTTGTCTGTTCTGGGCTACTGTGGAAACATGGCGGAGCAACATTGCGTACTCCGTGAAGAAGACCTATGTAGATACGAAGAGCTCATTCTAAGCTAACAAAAACACAACAATTCTTAGTTTCACGTGATTATACACTAATGAAAACATAGTTATGAATATTATATTACATATCTGCTCATGGATCCCAAGAAATGCTACACACTGGACCTTTAAGATGATGTGCAATCTCCTTTTTTCTTACAATATTACACGACATTTATATTTTTTGTACAGAGTAGCTGTCTGCAGCCATGTGTGTTGACATAAGCTGACAGATAAATACATGAAGCTGATTTCACAGATTAGTTCCCCAGTAAGCAGTAGATATTTCCCATAATAGTCTTCACAAGGTCTGATAAACAATCAAGTCTGTCCTCTGATTCACAGGAAGAGGACAGGATATTGCTTTGAGTGTGAATCAGTTACAGCGAGGGCAGAGGACCATTGTTTACTCTAATTTAGTTATCTGGAGTATACCAGATATTTGTCTCCTCCCTTTCTGTTTCGGTTTGTGCATGCAGTGTCTAGAGTAAAGTGAAAACAGATTCTTGGCTATATTCACAGCCGGTCTGCATACTCACTTGAGTCCCAGTTTCCTCTCAATGAGCTCTTTAAACTTGTGTGCCCCTCCACCTGTGGCTTTGATAACTTTGGTGTCCGTGTTGACCAGGTGGTCTTTGATGAAGTCCAAGCATGTTTCAATGTAAGCATTTTCAAACTTGATAAAGTGCAGACGTGCAGTGACCTCTTCCTGGACAGATATTTCATAGAGCTCGTCACTGGTAGCCTCCTGGGGGGGAAACACAGAGGAGGTAAGATAAGATAAGATATACTTTTATTGTCCCCGTGGGGAAATCTTTCCTGGACTCCGTCCAACTGCAGTTACAAACACTAAATTAAAACAACATCAACAACCATAAAAATAAACAATTCACCACAAGACAGGGAAACAGTTCCACAGATACAGATATTTCAACACATACACAGTCCACGTACATAATGGCATATAATATCACACACACCTTGGCAGGTATTGCACCCAGGTAGTGCACTGCACCGTCTACCGCCTTGCCCATATTGCATGGACAATAGTCCAATATTACACAGATGCAACATATTGCAATGTCCCAATTTAACATATTGCACTGTCCCTATTTATCATATAGGATTGGTGAATACTTCATTACATCCTGTTATTAAGATTTGCCTCTGCTAGAGTGGAGCATAGATCGATATAGTTGTTTAGCTGGCATTATGTGAGGTTACCTGTTGGAATAGAGGAGGTATTTTGACGAGAAAATGCAGGCTACTATACAGTTTGGGTTTTGTGGGATGTAGATAAACGTGGCACAGGACACCACAGCGTTTACAGAAGATAAGATAAGATATTACTTTATTAGTTCCGCAGTGTTGAAATTTGCAGTGTACAGCAGCAAAGGGGATAGTGCAAAAAACAAGATGCATCAGCTAACACAGTACAAAAAAGAGCTAAACAAAGTGTAACAAAATATGAACCATTTAAATAGAAGGAAGTATAAAAATAGGAGCAGTATATACAGTATTGACAATAAACAGACTATTAACAAAATTGCACAAGTGGAAAATGATATTGCACAGTGAGAATGAAATGAAATTCCACCTGAAAATATCAGGTTATTGTCAGTTTTTTGGTGTGTAAGTGTAAAAGTGGTCTACTGGGAGCAGTGCTGGTCGTGGAGTCTGACAGCTGCAGGAAGGATAGATATAGTTGTTGAACTGGCATTATGTTAGGTTACCTGTTGGATTAGAGGAGGTATTTTGACGACAAAATGCCGGCCACTATACAGTTTGGGCTTTGTGGGATGTAGGGAAACGTGGCACAGGACACCACAGCTTTTACAGAAACTGATAAGATAAGATATTCCTATATTAGTCCCATAGTGGGGGAATTTGCAGCGTACAGCAGCAAAGGGGATAGTGCAAAAAAACAAGATGCATCAGCTAACACAGTAAGAAAGTGTAACCAAATATGAACCATTTAAATAGAAGGAAGTATACAAATAGGAGCAGTATAACCAGTATTGACAATGAACAGACTATTAACAAAATTGCACAAGTGGAAAATGATATTGCACAGTGAGAATGAAATGAAAATATCAGGTTATTGTCAGTTTTTGTTGTGTAAGTGTAAAAGTGGTCCACTGGGAGAGCAGTGCTGCTGATACTCACCTTTGTAGTGTGGTCGAAAGATCGGACTTTGGCCACCTTGTGTTGTACAGTTGAGTAATAGGCAAGCTTAGTGAGAGATCCCCCTATTCAAGCAAGACAGGTAACAACCAGGATTAAAGATGCAGACCTGTGAAAGTGTTATCTAGCTAAACAGAGAGCTTAAACACAGGCTAGCTAGCAGCTAGTTGCTGTTGCTCTGCTCAAAGTTGACCAGGTTTGTCAGTGTTATCAGATAATAAAGACACTCCTGAAACCACCTCAGACTCCCATCTTCAACTAACTCCACTCACTGTTAAACAAACTCAAACTAGACACAGATTTAAGCAGCTAGACTTGTTTACTTTCTCTTAAAGTCTCTGATGTGTTGTCATAGTAGCAGGCTGCGACAGAGCTGCTCCACAGACAACATTATCTACGTCCCACGCTAAAGTGTCTGGAGAGAGATAACATGTGTATTCACAGGTACCTATGTCTATGGCGAACCGCTTTGCGTTTTCCAAGTTGCGGAATATCTCGTCTGGAGGTAGAGTAATGCTTTTATCCATGGTGTGTCCACTAGTGCTGCTGTCCAGTCCGACACATTCCGCCATGGTCGGAAACAACGGTGCGACGCTGCGTGCGTCTGCGTACGTGCTTACGTGCGCGCCCCCTCGTCGTCCTATCAGAATGCACGTACAGCGTGAGGCGTGTGCGTGTGTGCGTTACATCCATGGTGTGTTCTGTAGGCATTTAACTGTGGCAAGCTGTTACTATTATTTATTCATTTATTTATTTATTTATTTATTTATTTATTTATTTATATTAACCCCTGGCATGTTTTGTGTGTTATGTTACTTTTTCTTATTTTATTTATTTATTTTATTTTTATGTTGTTGTTTTTTTCCCCAAGTGCTCCACAGACAGACTCAGTAAATGTTTTGTCCCCCAAGCCATCAAACTATATAACACCTCTCTAGGGAGGGGGGTGGGGGGGGACAAAGGAGGACGGTCTGCAGGACAAATAATAATGCACACAGTGCACTTTCATAGACTAAGCTACTGGAGGTACCCTGCACTATACTCATTTTAACAGTCTCTTCTGCACTATATTCACTTTTTAATAGTCCTATGGAACTGTGATGCTGGAAAACTTGAATTTACCTCGGGAACAATAAAGTTACTATCTATCCATCTATCTATCTATTTATCTATCTATCTATCTATCTATCTTTATCTATCCCTTTGTTTCCTTTAAATGTATTATTTACATATGTGGGGATTTAATTGTTCGTTGTATTGTTTACAAATTTAAAATAAAGTTGATTGTGACAAGTTGTTACTATTATGTATTTATTTATATTAACCCCTGGCATGTTTTGTGTATTATGTTACTTTTTCTTATTTTATTTATTTATTTTATTTTTTATGTTTGTTTGTTTTTATCTATCCCTTTATTTCCTTTATATGTATTAGATAGATAGATAGATAGTAACTTTATTGATCCCGAGGGAAATTCACGTTTCCAGCATCACAGTTCCATAGTGCAAAACATGTTAGTAAAAAGGCAGTAAAAAAGTTAGTAGTGCAAAGTACAACAAAATATACCAGATATAAAAATACAAGAAGATGAAGAAAAACTGTTAAAAGTGAATATAGTGCAGGGTAACAGCTGTGATACACGACTATTAAACAAGTGAATATAGTGCAGAAGAGACTGTTAAAATGAGTGTAGTGCAGGGTAACTCCAGTAGCTTAGTCTATGAAAGTGCACTGTGTGCATTATTATCTGTCCTGCAGACCGTCCTCCTTTGTCCTCCCTAGGGAGGTGTTGTACAGTTTGATGGCTCGGGGGACAAAGGATTTCCTGAGTCTGTCTGTTGAGCACTTGGGGAGCAGCATTATTTACATATGTGGGGATTTAATTGTTCTTTATATTGTTTACAAATTTAAAATAAAGTTGATTGAGAAAAAAAACTGTGGCAAGATATTTGTAGGTTTATTTTGGAAAATATTATCTGTGACTTTGAACTTCTATACTGGAAAATGTATTGGTTCAACACAATATATGAGAGTGAGTATTGTGTTACCATTTTAATGTTTTTACTTAAGTTACTACTATTTATTAATTTGTATTAACCCCTTACATGTTTTATGTTACTTAATTTTACTATACTTTATTTCCTTTATATGTATTATTAACCTATGTATCAGTTTAATTCTTTATTGTATTGTTCACATATTTTAAAAAAACTGATCTGTAAACATTTCAAGTTTCAATTTATTTACTATCATATGCACAACAATTACAGAGGCAGTCGTCAATGAAAATCTTGGCTCTCAAGCTTCCTCCAACAATGCTAATTAAAAATGTATAAAAAGAAAATCACACAAGGAAAAACAAAATGATAATCTCTAAAACATAAAATAATCCAAATTAGATTATAGACAAACAAATATGAAATAAAGTAATATAAATATGCAGTAGACAGTAATTGCAAATGGATAAGATTAATTTAAACGGGAATGTAGTAAATTTACATGCATAAGGAGGAAAATATATACATATGTAATTGAAAAAAACATTTCCTAAAGCTTTTTCAACAGTTTGTTTACTTGTTTTATATCTGAAGACCAGAATAAATAATAAAAATAAAAATAGGTAAATAATAATAAATAATAATTAAATAATTAAGTAATAGTTATTGTCACATCTACTCAAAACTATCACAAATTATTTTAAAAAGGAGTAGAAAACTAATACTACTATAATTGACGTGTAATCGGTGCATGTCAAAAGGTCAAAAATAGGCTACATATGATATGATATAACAATGGATGATGGAGTTTTATTGTTGTCAAGATGCTCATAGTAATTCTTTGAATTTGTGGCAGCTATAGACTCCAAAATGACTTTAACATAAATAAATATATTTTTTATAAACCACTTATTTGGGTATTGGCTTCTGAAACAGGACTTAGCGGTGGAGTAACAACTACTGTAGCCGCTTCTCTCAACTAATATACTAGTGTTACTGTAGAGTTGTTTTGACTATTAAACATTAACCAATTTGTTATAACCCACAGAACTTCATTTTTAAATTCTTGTGGAAGTCCCAAAGTTTCCAAAAATACCAAATACGTCTGGCTGAAATTGGGGGAAATTTGTATAGATGATGCACAAGACGTGTTGAATATTTCCATTTAATGATGGATTGAAGCAGCCAGAAACATGACGTCCTGGGTCTGAATATTTCACTCAGTAATAACATCATATGAAAAGTTGGAACACGCTTATAGAGTAAATATATGTGATACTCAGAGACAAGGTGGGATAAGATATTTTTAAGAGGATAAGATATAGCTCAAGTGTTTCTCTGTGTTGAAGTGTAGACTAACCACTAGAGGGTAGTGCTCAGCCATTATAGAAATATAAAGTGTCTCCCATTGAAATACTCCACAGTTGACTACAAACTGAGGTTTGGAGACAATATCAACAACCATAAAAACTAATGCAGTCCAGTAAAATCAGCCCAATAAATAATGTTAGTCAGATAAGGTTAATTTCTGTCAGTGTAAAGGATGAAAGGACACAGCTCAAGATTCAGTTGATGTTTTTTATTCAAACATATTGAATGGGTCACATCATAGAGGCACTGGTGGTGATGATGCATCACAGTCAAAACTTGTTGTCCAAGACAATGCACTCAAATAGAGCAGAGTTAACAACTTCATTATTTTTTTTTTTTTACAAAACACAGAGAATCGTTTAGTACAAGCTAAACAAAGTCAACCAACTCTCTTACAATGAGAGCAAATAACGTTCAGATATACATTTGTACTGTTGACACAACAGAACATGTTGATGACCAAACAGATGACTTCAAGACCCAACATGGGTCAGTAATCTTTTACAAAGTAAAAAGTCAGGGAAAGGTGCTACCAGAAAGTAGCTGAGATTTGCCAGTTCCTGTCACTGGATCAATCTGATACAGAAGACTTACAGGACTTTAGGGCAGGTGTTATAATACTGGCCAATATTGGCCAAAAATTTGATTATATTGATAAATCAATAAGAGAACATATGCTATTCATAGAATACAATTTTGTGCTACTCAATATTTTCACAAAAATAAGATTAATTTTCTTTGAAAATATAATTCCCAAAAGTAAATGGAAATATCAGTCCAATATGACCTTGGGATTAACTTTGCACAGACACCTCTATTAGCATAATGTGTCTGGTAATAACTTTTGACCAATGTGGTCATTTCAGTTAGTCTGGTAGTAACTCCAGTCTGTAGGTGTCTACCACGGCCTCCAGAGGGCGCTGTTGACTGGACTGTTCTCTTTGGTGATGCTGGTCTGGACTGTGGAGCTCAGAAGAGAGAAGTCAGCCTCTCTCAGGTTGTTATCAGAGGAAGACTGCAGCTTGTTGAAGTGCTTCAGCAGTCTTCTCTGGGACTGTGTCTTCATCTCCTCCTTGGACAGGAAGTGTGTCACCTCTTGGACACACCTGGAGTAGCCTTGATTGACTGCTGAGTTCGCAGGTCGATGCTGATGCTGCTGCTGCTGCAGTCGTCTCAGGACACAAACTGTCATCTCCAGGATGTCTGCTTTCTCCAGCTTGGCGTCTGGCTGCTGTTTGAGGAACTCTGGACCCAGGACAGACTTGAGCTGCTCAATGCTGCTGTTGATTCGCTCTCTGCGTAACTTCTCCACCAGAGGCTTTCTGAGCTGCAGAAAGAAGAACAA